>WEDG01000418.1:0-141847 GCA_017591395.1 Schistocephalus solidus | reverse complement strand
CGCTGCCTGGCAGGGAGTGCTGTGAGTCCCCACGGTCCTCGGTAGCCGCAACGATAACGGGCCTCCTTTCTGCGAAACGTGTGCGGAACACCATCTCCTGCTGCCCAACACCTTCTTCGCCTTCCGACGCGCGCGAGTAGGCGACGTCGATGCACCTCTCGGTCACGGCGCCGCAGCAGCTGCTTGACTATGTTTGCTCCGTCCGAGCGCGAGATCGACAGGACGTCGCTGGTAACCAGGCGATCCGCGATGCCGATGGTTGGACAGATCACCGCCCTCTCGTCATCATCCCAGATGAGGCTCCGACTGCAAACCCCGACGAAGGCCCCAAGGCAAGCGACCGCCAGGTAAGTCAAATACTTTTTGTTAAATTTGCCTGCTCACTGTGATTTCAGCAACCAAATAACCCGTGAAACTGGAGAACCTGCATGCTCCAGATAATTATGCCACCGTGGAAACACGATGGTGTCAACTGCGAAATGCCATCCAATCCACTGCCCTCGAAGTGCTCGGACGTGCTCGCCGTCAACACCACGGACTGGTTTGACGACAATGACGGTGCCATCAGCAACTTACTTGCGGAGAAGAATGGACTACACAAAGCCTACATAAGACTTAGGACTGACGCCACCAAAGTAGCCTTCTTCATGACGCCACCTCGTACAGCAACGGCTGCGGGAGGTGCAGGACGCCTGGATGATCCGGAAAGACTGAGAAATCCAAGGGTATGCTGACCGCAATGAAATGAAAAAGATTTTGCAAAGCCATCATGGGAATCTACGACCCCTGCATCAAAGGGGACCGCAACGCTACTCAGCTTTGACGGTACAACACTGCTGACAGAGGAAATCATAAATTCTGCAAAGGCTGGGCCGAGCCCTTCAGAAGTGTCCATAATTTCTCATCAGCCATCTCCGATACTCGCCATTGACCGAATGCCTTGTTGACAAGAACAATGACCTGATCTGCCGCCTTCCCTACCAGAAACCATCCGTGCCGTGCAGCAGATTTCCTGCGGTACAGCACCGGGATCTAACGCAATCCTACCGGACGTCTACAAGTATGGTAGGCCCTGACTGATGAAAGAACTCACAACACTCTTCCAGGAGATGTGGCGTTAAGGACAAGTTCCTCGGATTTCAAAGACGTGACCATCGTCCATCTCTGCAAGCGAAGGGAACCGACAAACTCTGTGATAATCACAGAGGCATATCGATGCTCAACATCGCTGAAAGATCTTCGCCCGCATCCTTCTCAATCGTCTGAACGGTCATTCTAGAGCCTGCGAGCCGCATCTTGCTGCAGAAGACGTGATAACCAGCATTTGTTTAGGGCACCTTTTCTAGCCACTTCCTCCGCGATGAGGCAAGCAGTGCTGTCCCTAAATAGGACTGCTCAGACATCCCAGATGGCTGCCGAACTCCACTATGGGTCACAGTTTTGTTTTAGTTGGATAACGACCCGAGTTAACCTGGGCTGCCTACGGGGTTGCTGTCGCCCCCACCATAGAACTTTTTGAGAGGGGGGAGGTGGGAAGTTCGGGAGTCAGACATACCGGTTGTGGAGGCACACACAACACCAGAGACCCTCACCTGGTTTAGCCCGCCTGTCGTGAAGGTTGCCCGGGGTCTGGCCGCTGGGAAGAATCCAACTTCGAGGAGCCACAGGTGAGAGTTGGGTACCAGTTAGAGGCGACCACTGGGGCATTCACCACATGTACGAGACAAATGGAGTGACCAAATTCTACCTGTGCGGTGCTCCCTCTAACTAGTACCATTCACCCCACACTACATACACCAATACATAGACAACACCCTCACCAAGATCATGTTCCTTAAAATATCACGGTTTTCTAGAAACAGTGACTTGGAAGGCTGCCAGTCTGACGCTTACACCAAACCACGCCGCGGCCCAGTGTATGTGCTGTGTGTGTCGAGTGGCTGACCAGTGGACTGGGAGTCAGACGGCGATGGCTCCTCCATATACCCTGAGTAAGGATATCATGGTGTGTGCGTTATTGGGGCCAGGTCGTGCTGTGGCGCACGAAGACGGGTACGCCGACCCGTCAGCCCATGCGCCCACTCCCACATCAGACAACTGACTGGCTCGGATGGTGGTCTGATTGTGGGGGCGGGGGAGCTAGTGAGGTCAACGGCTCAGCACATTTTGCTCCCTATAAACAATCTGATGCTCTTGAAACTGTCACGGTGCGCTTAAAGCCGTGGTTAGGAAGGTTGCCAACTGACGGGAACAATCGGACCGCGGGTTCAGCCCAATGTGTGTTTTGTGTGTAGTGGCCGACTGGCGGACTGAGAGACAGGCTGCAATGGCTCCTTATAATGTGGGCTTTATGGCACTCCCACTCTGTTGGATCCAAGCCAGGTGTGGTGGTACGCACAGGCGCGTTTACGGCCGCCCCAGCCACCAGCGCCCTCTCCCATCTCCGGTCTTTTTGACTCTGGCATGACACCGGGTTCATGTGGGGGAGGAGGAGAGAGTGCGGTAGATGCATCGCAAGTCTACTGTCACTTTAAACTAAATCACGCACAAGTTACCGTCCCTGCACCACCCTTCCGTGGAGCATACGGTGGACCTCGTCGTAACTCGACGGTTGAACTATCGTATATGCTTGGCCGCATTGCGGATGCTGGCGGGTCTTGAGAGTGAACCCACAATTACAACGGGGCGAGTGTGTTCTGTAACCGATGTTAGCGCACCTGCATACCATATATAATATTCTCGACTGGAACCGGCAAGATGACGACCTCGTGGCGCATTCAGAAGATTGATGGAATTCCGACCAACAGGTCGCGAGTTCCAGCCTCGGGTGCCGCAGTGCCTGGGTTTGGGTATGGCTGGCTGATGACGGCTTATAATCCAGAAGTAACCATTCCGATCTCCCTTGTACTGGTTGGTCATGCTATTCTACCTCTATGCTTGCACACCTTGCGGCTGCTGTCAGATCTCGAGAGTGAGCCCCAAGTCACAACTGGACGAGTTTGTACTGTAACCGATATGTGCCCGCCTGCACACCATAGATAATATTCCCGATCGAAACCGGCAAGACAACGAGCTCGTGGCGCAGTGGGTAGAGCGTTGGACTTCTGCCCAACAAGGTCGCGAGTTCGAGCCTCGGGCGCCGCAGCGCCTGGGGTTGGGTATGACTGGCTGATGCCGGCTAATAAGCCAGAAATGGCCATTCCGGTCTCCATTGTCTTTGTCGGTCAGGATAGTCTACCTCCACGCTTGGCAGCCCCGTGGCTGCTTGCGGGGCTCGAGAGTGAGCCCTTAGGCACACAGAATGTGTTAGTCCTGTAAACGATCTGCGAGCGCCAACTTACACTACTTATTATTCCCGATCGAAACCGGCAACACAATGAGCTCATGGCGCATTAAGAAGAGCTTTTGACTTCTAACCAACAGGTAGCGTGTTTGAGCCAGAGGCACTGCAATCACTGAGGTTGGGTATGGCTGGCTGATGAAGTCAAATAAACCTGAAATTGCCATTTCGTTCTCCCTTATCTTTGGCGGCTGCTGGCAGTGCTCGAGAGGGAGTCCATAGGCACAACGGGAAGAGTGACTCCTGTAGCCGATCGGCCAGCTTCTTATTACATTTGTTATTATTCCTGATCGAAACCGGTATCCCATTGAGCTCCAGGCGCAGTGCGAAGAGCGTGTTACTTCTAACCAACAGGTTGCGTGTTCGAGACTCTGGTGCTGCAGCACCTTCGTTTGCGTAGGGCTGGCTTATGACAGTCAATTAAACAGAATGGACCTTTTCCATCTCCCCTGTCTTTATTGGTCATGCTCTTCTGCTTTTTTTCCTAGCCGCCTTGCGACTGACGACGGAGCTCGAGGGTGAGCATCAAGTCGCAACGCGTTGGGTGTGTCCTGTAACCGATGTGAGCCCGCCTGAATACCATAGTTAATATTACCGATCGAAACCGGCAAGATAAGGAGCTCGTAGCGCAGTCGGATGGGCGTTGGACTTCAACCAACAAGTCGCAAGTTCGATCCTCGGGCACCGCAGCCCTTCGGGTTGGGTATGGCTGGCTGATGACGGCATATAAGCCGGAAATTTCCACGCTGATTTCCCTCGTCTTCGTCGTTAATGTTATTCTCCCTTCATAATAGCCATCTTGCGCCTGCTGGCCGAACTTGAGAGTGAGCACCTAGTCACAACGGGACGAGTGTGCTCTGTAACCGATGTGTGCGCGCCTGCATTCAATATTTAATAATCCCGATCGAAACCGGCAAGACAACGACCTCGTGGTGCATTCGGAAGAGCTTTGGGATTTTAACCAACAGGTCGGAAGTGCGAGTTTCAACCACCGCAGCGCCTTGGGTTGGGTATGGCTGGCTGATGATGGCTAGTAGCCCAGAGGTGGCCTTTCCACATCCCCTGTCTTTATCGGTCATGTAATTCTTGGCCGTCTTTCGGCTGCTTGCGGGGCTCGAGAGTGAGCCCGTAAGGAAAAGGGGAAGAGTGAGTCCTGTAACCGATTGGCGAGCATCTGCTTTCAGTAGCTCTTATTCCCGATCGAAATCGGCAACACATTGAGATCTTTGCCCAGTGGGAATTGCGATGGACATCTTACCAACAGCTTGTGAGATCGAGCCTCGGGCGCCGCAGTGCCTGGTTTTGTATGGTCTTCGGGTGACTTCTAATAATTCAGAGGTGGCCATTCCACTCTTCCTTGTCTGTATCGGTCATTTTATTCTGTATTTATCCTCAGGTAACTTCGGTTGCTGGCAGTGCACGAGAGACAGCCTAAAGGCACAATGGAAGGAGTGCTGTGAAATGGGAGGGTGGGTGGGGGCGTTCAAGGAGGATTAACATGGCTTGGGGGGAAGGAAATTTTAAAAGGTGTTGTATATTAGTGGAATAGTATTCTTAAAATCTGGACGCCAAACGAAAGGCTGGTTTTGTACTCTGTCAGCGAAAGTTTAACATCCGCGTAGACCAGACGGCCGTCTTTTGCAAGTTCCTTCTTCATTTTTGGCACGCAGTGTGGGTGCGAAAGGACACAGAGCCGGCTTGATTGCAAATCCATGTTACATGTGTGCTGGAGAGTGCTGAATATAACGTGGGTACAACATTTTACAGAAAACAGAATGATATCGCTAATGATCCTACAATACTGGTCGGAAATCGTTTACTTGCTCACAACACACTGGTTAACCTAGGTTAAATTAACATCCCTAAGGACTAAAAAAGCTCTCTTAAAAATACAACGTGACTTTGCAAGGCGTCTGGAACAGCAGGTATCTCCCTTGTCTTCTTCGGTCTAGTTCTTCTGACTCAATCCTTTACCGCTTCTGAAAGGGATCGAGAGTGAGCCCTAGGGCATAACGGGAAGAATGAGTCCTGTTACCGATCGATTGGCGCCAACTCACCATAGGTAATATTCCCGCTCAAAACCGGTGTGAAACCGGCAAGAAAACCAGCTCCTGGCGCAGTCGGTAGAGCGTTGGAATTCTAACCAACAGGTCGCCAGTTCAAGCCTCGGGCACAGCGGCGCCTGGGGTTGTGAATGGCTGGTTTATAAAAGCTAATTAGACGGACATGGCCATTCTAGTCTCCCTAGTCATTGTCGGTCATGTTATTCTGCCGACAGCCTTAGCCACATTGCGGCTGCTGGCAGTGCTCGAGGGTTAGCCCCAAGGCACAACGGGACGAGTGAGTCCCGTTACCAATCGGTGGACGTCTACTTACCATATTTAATATTCCGATCGCATGCGGCAAGAAAACGAGCTCGCGTTGAAGTAGGTTGAGCGCTGGACTTCTAACCAGGATTTCGCGATATCGAACCTCGGACGCAGCAGCGCCTGGGTTTGTGTATGGCTGATGTATGACGGCTATTAAGCCATAAATGGCCATTCTAGTCTCCCTTGCCGCATTGCGGCTGCTGGGAGGGCTGGAGCTTGAGCCCCAAGGCCTAACTGGACAGGTGAGTCCTGCAGCTGGTATGTGAGCGCCTACTTACCACAGTTTATATTTCCGATCAAAACCGAGAGGACAACAAGCTCGTGGCGCAGTGTGTTGAAAGTTTGAATTCTAACTCACAGGTTGCGAGTTTGAGCCTCATGTGCCGCAGTGCCTGTGGTTGACAATGGTTGGATGGTGAAGGCTAATAAGCTGGAAATAGTCATTCCGGTCTACCTTGTCTTCTTCGGTCATGTTATTCTGACTATCCTTTGTCGCATTCCGGCTGCTGTTGGGGCTAGGGAGTGAACCCAAAGGCACAATGAGACGAGTGAGTCCTGTAACCGATCGTTGAGCATCTACGTAAAATAGTTTATATTACTGATCGAAACTGGCGAGGCAACAAGCTCGTGATGCAGTGCGTAGAATGTTGGATTTCTACATAATTGGTCGCGGTTACGATCCTCGAGTAAGCAGCGCCTGGGGATGAGAATGGCTGGTTGGTAAAGGCTACTAAACCGGAAATGTCCATTCCAGTCTCAGTTGTCTTCTTTGGTCATGTTATTTTGCCTCTATCCTCTGCCACCTTGCGGCTGCTGGCGGGGCTGGAGAGTGAACCCAAAGGCACAATGAGACGAGTGAGTCCTGTAACCGATCGTTGAGCACCTACTTAAAATAGTTTAATATTCCTGATCAAAATTGGATAGACAACCCGCTCGTGGCGCAGTGGGTAGAGCGTTGGACTTCTGCCCAACAGGTCCTAGAATTGTCTAAAAGGGAACGAACGGGTGAGTCCACTCATATATATATATATATACAGAAATGGCCATTCCGGTCTCCCTTGTCTTTTTCGGTTCCACTTTAACAACATATGCTACATGTGGCTATGTGACCGCCTGCGAGGTCTCTAGTCTGATCTCCAGGGCACAACGGAACATACATGTTCCTTAAGCAGATCGGTGAGCAACAAACTATCATCATATACCCGATCGCAACCGACAAAACAACGAGCCCGTGGCTCAATGGTAGAGCTTTAGACTCAATTACCAAAGGTCGCGGGTTCGAATTTCAGGTGTGCCATACTTGGGATTTGGTATGACTGGCTGATGACGGCTAATAAGCCAGAAATGGCCATTCCGGTCTCCCGTGTCTTTGTCGGTTCCACTTTAACAATATACGCTACATGTCGCTATACGACCGCATGCGAGGGCTCTAGTCTGAGCTCCAGGGCACAACGGAACATACATGTTCCTTAAGCAGATCGGTGCGCAACATACTATTATCATATATATGTATACTAAAGCATAGATTCTGCAAATCCGCGCCCTGCTGGTCAGCCCCTCTTTCTAACATTTTCTTCTTCTCACATGAATTCCTAAATGAAATAGTGCACGGTACCTCCCATCTACTAGCCCAGACTCCTGAATAACGATTATCCCTATTTGTGCTTGTTAACCAATAAATAATGGGCAGTTGGACTGGTAAACTGCTCTGCTTTTGATACCACAATCGGCGTACGCGTTTAGGGAACAATAGTTTTATGTCTGTCAGCAAAGGCTTTTGTCACATTCCACGTTGGGGGCTGATGAGTAGAAGGCACAGGAAGAAGGGCTCCTGACCACCGCATAAGCACTGTCAACGTGCGAACGGCATTCTAGAGAGCTTGTCAATTACCTCGCCCAGGCCACACATTCTCCGTGCTAACTGACGGTGGAGAACGCAGACTGATCAACGTTGGAGGTACAGAATCCCTCATCTCCCCTTCATCGTCTTCTTTTAAAGTTCACTTCCACAAATGACGTATTCAGAAAGCACGCACGGAATATATTGCCCAAGCTAAGAAGTTTGTGTCATTCAGCGCTAGACGTAGTAAGAGAGGTGGAGCCGATGAGCAATGAGCTCATCAGCCGGGTATCATCTAGACAGCCCACACGCGGTTGTTTTTAGGCCTAGAACATTTTTTTTATCCAGAAGTCACTATGAGTCATAGGTAAACGTTAGGATGGCGCTATAGTTGTTTTCTGTTCCCCTACCTTTCACTATATGAGAGTTACTTGGGCATTATTAATTCGTCGTTTTTCAATTTTAAATAGGGAATAATAATAATAATAATAATTTGATTTTCATATCGCAATGGTAGATTTTAACTGATTGTGAAAGATGAGTTTTTTTAAATAAAGAACGAAGACAAAAAGGAAGCTTTTTATTTCGTTGAAGTAGCAGGCAGTCCTACGCAGTCCTCAACAAAAGTTTTCACACTGGCCAGGCTATTTTTACACCCCAAAAACTGGATGCCCAAGGTATAGCGAAATATGAACCAAAATTCTGAAATGTGTTCGTTTTTGAAAAAGTACTCAAGTAGATTTGTTATATTAATTATCCTGCAGCATAATCCCCAGGTATTCAGTCACGATAGGATGCCGGGTGTTGAGTGACCTTCATTTAGGAGGCCTGGAAACCCACGCTGTAAAAATTACTACTCAAGTAGTATGAATGTTTCACATAGATTTTAAACCCCCTTTGGAATTCAAATATAATTTATGGAAAACATACACAAGAACATTTATGGACTTATTTAATAGAGAATAAGTTCTTCATCAAATTATTTTACTGACGAAATGGTATGCTTGTTTTAACAAAAAACTTAATTCCCGAAGAATGTTGAACCCGAACAGCTGCCGCAATTGCATTCAGCGTTTCAACACTACATACTTAGTGATTTCTGGCGAAGGAAAATCACAAATTTCTCTAGGTTATGAGGAAGGCGTTTCATAGTGCTCAAAAAAATTTGCAATGCTTGGGGAATACGCTGTATATTTTATAAGCAACTTTAATAAGTGCACAGATACAATGACTTACAAATGGATATTTTACGATCTTAAAAAAAGCTCATAATTAGGAAATTTTTTAAAGGAAAAAAATGCTCTTTTAAAGGGTAAAAATTGACGAAGACGTAATTTTCTACCGAATGAATACGAGAAAGAGTATTTACGTGCATGTTTTTTATATAATCTAGTTGAATCTATAAAGACCTCAAAAATTGATGAGAAAAATTACAAGCTACCTAAGTAGTCATTTTTGCGGAGTGTATTTTTCCAGTCGTCCGGAAAGAATTCGTCAACCAGTCAACATCCTGGCGTGACTGCAATATCTTGGGATTATACTACACGATAATGAATATTCCATCCCTACTTAAGTATTATTTTCGCATCCGCCACCCATTTCAGACTGTGGTTGACATGTCGTGTGATAGCAAATTTACTGCACCATTTCTGTGCGTTTACCTACCGTGTTTACTATTGTAATTATATCTACATGGGAGTTAATAGCCGAACTTACTTCCTGGACCCTGCTTGATGAGCACGGCAGGATTGACATTTAGATATGCTCCAGACGGTAGAACTCTCTATTATCCTTTTTCTCTCTCTGATTTCTTCTCCAATTCCATTTGGAGGTGAGTCAGTGGCTCCATTTCCTATATCCGTCTGATTTAAAGCAGCAATGTCAGCCCACTTGCTTGCGGAAAATCTCTCTCTCTCTTTGGGTAGCCCCTCGTATCTTGTTGTGACACAATTTACCTTTTGGCCCCAGCTGAGTATGAAATTAAGCCTGTTGGACCAGTATCAAATCAATACATACAGTTGTATCCATAATTTTTTAGAAAGGTAGATTGACATCACCTGTTGGATGGACAACTTCCATTACTTTGACGTCACCCGAAGTTCGTCCCTGGAAAAAAAGTATTTGATTTTCCCCTATCTTTCAGACTCAAAGGCGACATTTGTGACGCGCAGTCGCTTTGTGGAAGCAAACCTGATAAAGGATAGGTCTCGTGATTATTAGTCAGTGGCTCCAGTTATCCTATATCCGTCTGATTTAAGGTGCTTATGTTTTCAGTGAGCAGTTGCACTTCGGCGACAAACTTTCAATTAATCGAATAGGCTGGGACCTTTTGTAACTCGATAAGCCAAAGCACATGCTAGTAAGGGCTTTAAAGATAGCAGTGATACAATGTACCCTAGAATTCGAACTGCTGGCGCTACTTTTTTCCATATTAATAATTGAGATAAATGATCCACTGGAATCTGCAACTTGCATGGATACTTTAATATTGAGGAAGAAGAATTGTAGATCATTTCAAAAGCTGCGTTTTTCAGTTAGTAGAATTACGGGTGTTCATTGACTAAAAGAGTGACAGTGCTCAATCTCTTGGTAAAGGACTAACCGCAGATTACGTACCCAAAAAAAGTAATTATTTATTTAATTTTTTTACTCAAGATGACATCTTAAAGCAGTTCCCTTTGAAATACAGTCCATCAGATAATATGCACTTATCTCGGTGGGTTTTCCACCGTTCGGAACATCTTATATTCTTCGGAACGACTGTTACGAGGTACCTTCAGCGATTTTTTCATAACCCCTTCCAAGTACTGAAAACGCTTTTCCTTTGGGTTTTTCTTCATTTTTGGGAATAAGTGGAAGTCTCAAGGGACTAGGTCGGGCGCGCAAGGTTGGTGAGCACCCGTTTTTGCCAAAAACTGGTTCACTTTGAGCGCTATGGGCAGCCGTTTTGTCATGATGTAACAGCCAGTCCCCCGATCGCCATAATTTAGGTCATTCATTCTCACTGCTTCACGCAATCGCCTTAGCACTTGCAGATAGTAAGGTTTGTTCACTTGGGGTGCATCAGGAACAAATTCAACGTGAACAATTCTTCGATCTCGAAAAAACAAACCACCACCATGGACCTCAAGGTTAATTCGTTCACAGTGAGGGGCGACCCGAAAGGGTTTCATCTTCCAGGTAAATTTAACCATTTCTGAACGGGGCAAACCCTCGTCAATGCTTGCCTGGCTTAGAGCTTCCTTCGCATGAACATCCCGAGGCATTTAAACTCTTTCTGATACCCTTTTCGTTTAATAAGAGACAGAATATTTCGTCGGCGCGTTGCTCCTTAAAGTTTTGAATAGCAAAATCACCGAGAGCTTTGGGGGGGAGAGTTTAATAAAACGGTCACTTTGTCCGCTGCGATGCTTTCTGATAAACGCGACTTGGCCAAGTGAGCAGGAAGGGTATCTATTAACTGTACCTAGCGAGATAAAGCAGCAATGTCAACCCACTTGCTTGCGGAAAATCTCTCTCTCTCTTTGGGTAGCCCCTAGTATCTTGTTGTGACACAATTTACCTTTTGGCCCCAGCTGA
This sequence comes from Schistocephalus solidus, assembly GCA_017591395.1. NCBI lineage: Eukaryota > Metazoa > Platyhelminthes > Cestoda > Diphyllobothriidea > Diphyllobothriidae > Schistocephalus > Schistocephalus solidus. Next base: position 130,719 of record WEDG01000418.1, on the reverse strand, counting down.
GTATGAAATTAAGCCTGTTGGACCAGTATCAAATCAATACGTACAGTTTTATCCATACTTTTTTAGAAAGGTAGATTGACATCACCTGTTGGATGGACAACTTCCATTACTTTGACGTCACCCGAAGTTCGGCCCTGGAAACAAGTATTCGATTTTCCCCTATCTTTCAGACTCAAAGGCGATATTTGTGACGCGCAGTCGCTGTGTGAAAGCAAACCTGATAAAGGATAGGTCTCGTTATGGTGATTATTAGTCAAATCGTCGTAGGGCGTGTTCATAAGTGGCGCTACGACGAATTAGCGGCGCGCGCCACAGTGATGGTTCATCTGCTCTGCCATGACTCGTTAGCGCGGAGTGGGTTGTCATCTCTGATTTATTGCTGCTGCTGAATGTTCGGACAGCCGCCTTCGGTGCAATCTCTCCATCTCCGTTCAATTTACAGCGCGCGTACCTGCATCGGCCACGCCACAGGGGATTCCTCGTGTGGTATGTTGCGATAGTGGGCAAACTGCACCCTGTCACCAGACATCGGGTTCTCAACTCGGATCAGACGGCCAACAGCTTCCTACACATCCTGGATGCATGGACAACCCTTCAGAGTTTGAAATTACGTGTGGCTACTTGTTTGACAGACACTTGATCTGAATAGCCTATAGGTCCAAGTACAATTTCGACCGTGTCATCCGCTCCATATATCTCATCCTCTTGAGAAACCACGCTCCAAAAACTATGCTTGGAACTGATTAGATAGTTTTTTGTCAAATTTCAGTCTTTGTGGTTTTTGCTTCTCTGAGGTCACAAATTTTGAGAAGACGCTAACCGCCCACTTGAACTTAAAATTAGCAGATGGCTGTCGGAAGTGTTTTAAGGCATAATTCAAAGTATGAAAATGTAGGCTGGCATCTTCTACAACAGGTCACTTCATCTTTCTTGTTCCTCTAGGAATAACCGCGGTCTGCATTAAAAGATTCTGAATAAAGCAGGTAGCTTTGCGCGAAATTCCGAGAAGGGTAAATGTTTTCGTTTCCTAAACCTAACTTAAACCTTAACACCAGCCCTAACCCTAACAATAACGTTAACCCTTATAAACCCGGAATTAGCGCAAGACCCCCCGAGACTAGGGGTTCCTACACTCGTATATTGCCAACAACTGCGCTCACTTCCGCATCAGAAACTGATCGGCTCGGACAGTGGTTTGACTGTGGGGGTGGGGGAGAGAGTGAGGTCGACAGCTCAGCGCATGTTCCTCACGATAAACAATCTGACACGCTTGAAACTATCACGGTGTGCTAAAAGCCGTGGCTTGGAAGGTTGCCAACTGACGGGATAACTCGGACCGCGTGGTCAGCCCAATGTGTGTTTTGTGTGGAGTGGGTGACTGGCGGACTGAGAGTCAGGCTGCAATGGCTCCTTCTTAATGTGGCCTTTATGGCACTCCCACTCCGTGGGATCCGAGCCAGGTGTGGTTGTACGCCCAGGGGCGGCTCCGGCCGTGACAGCCACCTGCGCCCTCCCTCATCTCCGGTCTTCTTGACTCTGTCATGACACCGGGTTCAGGTGGGGGAGGAGGAGAGAGTGCTGTAGCTGCAGCGCAAGGCTAATATCACTTAAAACTAATCAAATCGCAAGTCACCGTCCCTGTACCACCCTTCCTTGGGGCATACGGTGGACATCGTCGAAATCGACAGTCGAACTATCGTGTGTGCCAACAAGAACAGAACACCACCTGCTCAAACATTTTGGCTCACGGGCATCCTAAAAATGGGAAACCGGGCATTTTAGCTCAGAGTCACAAACCAAATTACGAGTTACTTTTGAACCCTTCTAAGCTTCTGCAAGTCAGCTTTCAACGGTCCCTGCACTCCCAACTTTCGGAAGCACAGTGACAAAAGAAGTCATTCCTTTTATTTGGTCACACTGGTCAAATGGCCAAGTTCACGTAATGAAAAGTGCAATCAGGCAACTTTAGTTATGCGAAAGAGGCAGGGAAGGAAGCTTGGAGCGGAAGGAGTCAAGGTTGCATCATACTGACTGCGTAAGCCATCCTATTTACACATATAGCAAGTAGTTTCATGCCGGTTTCGCTCTTCCTCTTGCCTCTGCTATACACGGGTGAGCACAAACCAATCAGATCTGAGAGATTAATGATCCTGGTAGTATCAACAGTGTAAAATGGAACTCCAAGCGGCACTGTTGTAAAGATTAATAAGTAGAAAGGGCACTGGAGACTGGATGGGAGGATGGGAGGAAGTCACCGCAACGGTGCAGGCGGCAGGGGCAGACTTAGTACTGGGATACCGTCATCTGAACTACCTTCAGTCTCTGCTCAGATGTCAGCGCGTGATTTTTCAGATAGGAGGGAGGTGTGGCAACCTTGGCATAAAAGAGGGGGAGCACATAGTTCTAGCAGGTTGTCAAGTGACGAGCAAAGTCCGGGTCTGGTGGTCTGTTGTACGGTGACCCCGGGCATAGCAGCAGCTAGGTGTGTCTATATGTATATACAAGCAGTGCGCTGCGGATTGTTGGATGTGCAAGAGAGCCTACGCGCAGGGAACGCGATCATCGTTGGGCGCAAGTGCTCTCAAAGGCCTCCCCATTGTTGTCGTTATTAGGCGGGAAACGGGAGGGGATGGACTGGCAGAATGACACCGGTGGGGGATGAGAGATGCTTGGGGAGTCGCGAGGCAGAGTGTCAATGGATCGCAGGGTATCCGACGAAATGAATGCCGGTGCCCGTTTGTTGGAATGAAGCGGAGGTAGGTGTTCTGAGGCATAGTTGGCGGGGTACCAGGTGTTGGCGGCACATGTGGCCGCTGGGTGCTGTTCAGATGCGGGGAAGAGTACACTGTCAAGCGTGGCACCCTGCGATGTAGGAAGCCTGGCAAGGTAGCCTGCAGTAAGCATGAAGGGATATGCTCCAGCATTGGCCACGGCTTGAAGTCCACCTCCGACATTGTTCAATACCGGTCCTGCACCGGAACTAACGAGACACATCATGCCGGCATTAGGAGAGCTGGCTGTAGGGGGCTGCTGTGACTGTAGTTGTGGTTGTTGCTGACAGGAAAAGCCAGGCGAGAGTCCATGAATGGACGGTGGACGGATGGGCAGTCGACCGGTCTGCCCGTTAACAAGCGATGCGCTCGCATACTCTGCCATAGACCCGTCTGAAATAAATCAACATTTCAGGTAGGTCGGATGGTAATAAACTCTATTGGTAACAGTAGCAACTGCAAGCGCTGTTGATGCTAGTGATTATGACGGTGATGATGATGATGATGATGATGGTGGTGGTGGTGGTGGTGGTGGTGGTGGTGGTGGTGGTGGTGGTGGTGGTGGTGGTGGTACCGTTGGTAACAGCGAGAACACATTGTGTTAAAGCTGACGCTAGTAAGTCCCCATCTTGCATGTATCCTCTGTTCCTAGGCCGGTGGGTTTGCAGGAGAATGCAGTGCGGCTGGACCGAAAAGTTTTTTACATTCGATTTCCAGTTCCGACACGGTTTTCCACCTGCCCTGTCATGGCCTTGCTATTGCCCATTCCCGTCTCAGTCGTCCTACCATCGCGAAATTGCTGATTAGTTTTACGACTGAGTCTCTCTGGTAGATGCTGCAGTGTAGGGTCGGAGACCAGAGTACTGGCGCCATAGCGCTTGAACTTAATTACCTGGTTGGAGCAGAAACCGACGTAAACCCACGTTCTCCCCTCCCTCCCGGCCCTCCGTGACCCGACGCCTCAGAGCGCGTGGTTGATGGGACTGAGTATTTCACAATTTTACGGCCTCGACGTCTCCGCTGGCCTGCCGCAGCCGCATAGGTAGATTCGCTGGAGCGCGCATAATGAAGCCTTTAACGACCCCTCCGGCGTTCCCAACAGACCGCAGGAATGGGAATACGATTAGTGCGTGCACCGCGTTCGGGCTTTTGGTTACCCCTCTGTCTGGGGGACAAATGCCTTGGAAGGCGTATCCATGACGGGCCCATGTGTGCGGTCGAATGAACTTGAAAAGACACCATGAGGGCGACTGCAGAGGCCAGTCGGACTATCTACACAATGGCGTTTTCGAGATTATATTCACAAAGCCCAGGCAGCAGTGGAGACAAATCCCGAAAGCACAGAAACGCAGGCTCATTACCATGATGTTTAAATATCCATTTAGTTGTCTGTGTTCTGGCGCATTTTCATCCCAAAAGTGTGCTCTTTCCAATCCAGTTTGATCTGTTTTTGTATTCCTAGAACGACAAACACGATGTCTTGTGAGTGAAAGTACTTTACCTTTTCTTGTACAGATTTCTTAGTTATAACTGATTTTTGTCTTCGTGACATCATACAATTGGAACGTGTGCGCTGGCTAATGTGCCAGTAGGACTTTGTACAGAATTGACAGGAGTGTATCAGACCAAATAAACTGGACGCAAACGACAGCCATATTTTTATGCCTTTATAGCCTTATCAAACGAAGAATGTCTGCTCGTAGGTGTTGCTCGCGATCGGTTCTAGATCTTAAAATGTCAGCAGCCGTTGGTCGCGTATGCAGAAACTAAAACACGCTGCCGATTATCATATTTTTCTCCGAGTGTGCCCTGCTTTAACCCTGAGTACGTACTCCTATACCAAAAACCTACCCCCGTTTTGTACTTATGCTCCGTTTCTGCCGGTGACTAGATCAAAACACTTATATTGCATTACCATGGCTAGTAACACTGCGTCTAATGTAAGCAATTGTAGTTAGCCAAAAAGTGCCCTTTTAATGTACGGAGAAATAATAGAGTCCCCACCAAGGGAGTAACGTTTTTCCTGCAAAGATTGAAAAGGTTAAGTACGATTATCAAGGTTTCACCTTCCGAACCCACTATACAGTCGGTTCACCGCGATTTCGAATGACAGTATACTTCCCAAGTGCAGAAATGTAATCTTGGGATGAGCTATGCGGTGATGCACTTGACGGAGTTCCTAGTGGACAGCCTAAACTCTGTTTTCAATGAGGGAAACGGAATATATATGCGTGCAGGAGTGCGGCACTGCCATATGTCTTGAAAGTACACATGCAGCGTTTTAGTGAGATGGAGACTCAGGTAGTGTATGCATGAAATGAGGAGGCCAACTACCACCCCAGGAGTTTGGCCCAGATTTGTACATGCATTAGTTTACTTATGGTGAAGCAGACTTGGAATGACTCTATCTGCCTCTGACTTTCCGTCGTTGGATGATGGGTGTGAGAAGACATGATAAAGAAGACTGGAGGTGCGCATGGCATGGCGGTGACTAGCAATTTGAAACGATCCATCTACGCGGGCCACACGCGGCCTAGACTCTAGCTCTATACATGCGAGGCTTCATCGATGGGCCTCGCAATTCCCACGAGGTAGTGTCACAAAATCAGCGTTAAGAATGAAACACTCCAGCCCTGCTTAGCTCTGCGTAAGAGCGAATTAGCCTTTGCGGTTAGCAACCCTCTAAGCATCCACTGATACTTCGTCGTAGCAACTCAAGCATGTTATACATACACTAAGATGCCGTGCGGATGGATTTCCTAGTATCGGCCAAACTCTTTCTCTCCCTCTCTTCGCTCTCCCGTATTATAACTGACTGTCTGAGCCTGCCAACTGAACTGTAATGAGATTTGACGCAGCAGATGACGTGGCGTGAAAGCCTCCGTCTCTGGTTTGTCACACACACGTATGACAGTAGTAATGTGCGCGCACGAGAAGATTCGGTACAGTCCGATAAAGGCGTGACATGGGCGACGGGAGATAATATAGACTATACCAAAGAGTGTGTTCATAACCTTTTCTCATAACACTTACGTCCAACTGTGAGGGGTGGTTAGTTAGGGGAACACAGCACGCGAAATGCCGATGAGGTTCAGACTTTCTGTCGAACTGGTGGCACTGCCTCTTACAGGTCGGCATTGGGATCATGGTTGGTGTGGTGTCAGGGCCTAGGCCGAAAAAAGACGCGACCATGCATGGCACAACAGACCAAGCCGGTCGTGGAATGTATGCGTTAAACGAAGCAGCCAATGAGCGCGCAGGAAGCATGCTCACGCGAGCGGCCCAATCAATGGCCGGTAGAACATTCGGGATTTTGCCCTGAAAGGGATTCTCGCGCAAGAAACAGCAAATCCACGATCGATACGTCATAGGCCGGAATGTTCTAGGTGTTCTGGGTGTTCTAGGTGTTCTAGGTGTTCTGGGTGCTAATTTTGCCGAGGCTTTAAGCGTGCGTTTGTAAGCTGAGAAGGGAGTAGTGGCTTCCAAGCGCGATTTCCTCCTCTTACATCTACCCATCGGATTATAACAATTTATATCCCCGCGCTGGTGGATAAAGATGACTATTCTTCCGTAATATAAACATAAAGAGACTGGCCGTATCCAGTAAACTCATGCCTCACCGCCCTAATGTAAACTCTCTCCTGCGTATGTATGTGGGGACATTTTTGACCACCAGCATAAGCCACGGCAACCGTCAGAATGCGGCATCACCGCCCAGTCAGGCGGACAAATCGAGTCCTAAAAGCCGTGGCATTAAACAGCCGCAGTAGGTACAAGAAGGGGCCGTTACAAAGACATGTAGGCAGGCCAGTGGTGGTGGTGGGGGGTGGGGGTGGTGGTGACTTTCGGGTGAATCGGAAGAACCTGCAGCATTAGCCCAGCGCTCTCGTTCTGCCAACGTACATCACGCCCCAGTTGCGAGGCTAAGGGGATACGAGTTTGGGCTTGGTGGCTAGCCTGGCAAAAGGCTCGGTCCGCATGTTCCCCGACGCAGTCTTAACTGCATACACAGTTCTCTGTCTTCATCCGCCAGGCGAAGCAGTTACTGGGATGTCGACGCCGGGCTCAGCCCTGCTTTCTACAGTAGGAAATAAAAGCTGGGGGACCAGGTGGTGGTAGAGTGGGATGACCGCCCCGTGTGTTTAGGCGCTCGGAGCGACTAACAATCAATCAAGACTATTAGCACCCCGCCTCCCCCCTCTGAATATTCATCACACCCCAAGTAAAATAATTAATATCTCGCTCGCAGTTTCCCTAGCCCCCCAGTGCGCCCACAACCACAACATTCCCCACTAGGCAGTAAAGAGGGTCAGGCGGGTGGCCCCTACACGCTGAGGTCTCAGCACCAACCAAACGTAAACGCTAGTGAAACGAATAAAAAGCGAGATAATGTGGGGGGAGGCCTTGGCAGCCTACCGGTGTGCGTGCTCATGACCATGCCGTTGTCATCCACCAGGAAGCCATTGAGAGAGGAAGCGGCGTAGGGGTTGATGGTCGAGTTTCGAGCGCCCGAGGAGAGGAGGCTGTTAGCGGCGCTGGCGGAGATGGGTGTGGCGGGTGGCAGGGGTGGCAGGGGTTGATCCGGTGGGGGAGGGTAGAAGCCGGGCGTAGCGGCAGCGACGGCGGTCGGAGCATGTGAGGGAGGCTGTTGCGGTACGGCCATGGCTGAGATACTGCTCGGAGCCGCTAGGGCGACTGAGGAGGCGGGGGGCGGAGCAGGCAGCAGGGGAGACATGATGGGTGCGAGCGGCTGACGCGATAAATCGGACACCGGTACCCGCTCGGAGGGGGCAGCCGAGTAAGGATCGAGATAACATCCGCCCCGCAACATAAGTGACATTGGTGACGCGAAGGAAAGAGAGGAGTCATAATTGGAGGACTGTTGGTGCTGCATCATCTGAAGCTTCATCAGGTCTTCTGGAGAGGATATACAAAAGGTTGGATGTCATTTAATACGGCTCACAAAAGTGAGGGGTATCATCGATAAATGAGATCAAAATGCTTCAGTGATAAACCAGTGCAGACGCGCGACCGAATCGCTTTCTATAAATTTACGTCCCAACGCACCTGGACGAAGCTAGTAACATAGCATACGACCTGCAATACAAATCTAGTAAATGCCAGCGTAAGTGACCTAGAGAGTAACTTTACTTTGAACGCTTCCTAATTAAGTTCACCGCCAAGGGATACCGACTCTACGTGAATGTAGCTTTCTGGGAGGGTTTTTTGTGCATCTCAACATCTAGGCAAAGCATTGGGCGCCAAACTTTTCCAGCCTTCAAAATTAACTTTAAAGTATTGGAAAAATTCCCGATGGTTTTTCGAGCTGCTTTTTTACCAGCTGCAAAAGTGTTGTGAAGGCAAAGACGTCATTCTAGCTCGAGTAAAACTCTGGTTTATTAGAAACAGGCTAAAAATAGCGCATTAGGGCAAACCATGCATGATGATTATTTTAAATACACATTCAACCCCGTACCGTATGGCATCGTATTCGGTGTGCTCGCCATTATAATGCAAGTAGTTCCACAGGAAATGGAACAATATGTTAAAGAGGTTGACTAGCGATGCTCACCGCTGACTGTCTTGCTTAAACATTCGTGTCGCCAACACTGCAATCTGTCCAGTCACGATGACTCGAATGTTCAGATCCCGCTCCGCACTCGTCCGATCGCAATCTCCACTAACATGTCAAATTGTATAACAAAGGACTAATGAAATTAGTCTGGGATGAGAAACATCTGCAATGCTTCAGTTTTAACATGTCACATGTAAGAAATCCTAGTGAAACTGACTAATAACTGATCAAATGCTAGTTATATTTAGTCCAATTTCAATACGTGTAGATTTCGAGGCTTCCCATGTCGCACTGTCAAATTTCGACAGTATGCTGGTGAATTTACTTTTCGAATAAACTACCCAACTACAGCTCCTAAAACCTTGGAAAAAATGTCGGAAGAAACTCTTCTTGTTTTTCTATTAAAAGGAAACGCGGGATATGTGACTTTTCATTTTTAACACTGAGCTATTTTGACTGTTTTTTCACTCAACGACAAGTCTCTGGAGTTGCTGGAATTTTGCGGTGTCTTCTAGGAGAGGACTGTAGTAGACCTGTCGTATGGACCAAGATAGAAGCAATCAAAAACTGGAAATATTCAATGCCGCTGATCTTGCGGTAAATGGTAGAGGGTCTGCGTGACAGGGAGGGAGGAGGAGGGAGGAGGAGGAGGAGGAGGAGGAGGAGGGAGGAGGAGGGAGGAGGAGGGAGGAGGGAGGAGGAGGAGGAGGGAGGAGGGAGGAGGAGGAGGAGGGAGGAGGAGGAGGGAGGAGGAGGAGGAGGAGGAGGAGGAGGAGGAGGAGGAGGGAGGAGGAGGAGGGAGGAGGGAGGAGGAGGAGGAGGGAGGAGGAGGAGGAGGAGGAGGGAGGAGGAGGAGGAGGAGGAGGAGGAGGAGGAGGAGGGAGGAGGAGGAGGAGGAGGGAGGAGGAGGAGGAGGAGGAGGAGGAGGAGGAGGAGGAGGAGGAGGAGGAGGAGGAGGAGGAGGAGGGAGGAGGAGGAGGAGGAGGAGGAGGAGGAGGAGGAGGAGGAGGAGGAGGAGGAGGAGGAGGAGGAGGAGGAGGGAGGAGGAGGAGGAGGAGGAGGAGGAGGAGGAGGGAGGAGGAGGAGGAGGAGGAGGAGGAGGAGGAGGAGGAGGAGGAGGAGGAGGAGGAGGAGGAGGAGGAGGAGGAGGAGGAGGAGGAGGAGGAGGAGGGAGGAGGAGGAGGAGGAGGAGGAGAGGAGAGGAGGAGGAGGAGGAGGAGGAGGAGGAGGAGGAGGAGGAGGAGGAGGAGGAGGAGGAGGAGGAGGGAGGAGGAGGAGGAGGAGGAGGAGGGAGGGAGGAGGAGGAGGAGGAGGAGGAGGAGGAGGAGGGAGGGAGGAGGGAGGAGGAGGAGGAGGTATTATCAATAAGGAAGTCTCGCGCATCTACTATGCGTACCCGGACAACTTTACCGGAAAAAGTCCAAAAACTTGCTCAAGGAAATGAAAATGGAGGGCGTTGCAGCTCATTTTAAAGCACTGGATGCTTCAGCTCGTCCAGTGAGACAGCAAAACCTTGTAAGAGCAGCCTTTGATATGTGAAGTCATTTAGCTGATGATTCAACATACCGACAATGGTTTTTTCAGAATTTTCAGCTAGCCACTTTTCTCCTCTCCCATCAATAGTTACTGCACAATAAATATTACAAAAGAATAAGGTATGGCCACCTAGACAGAAAACGGGAATAGGAACCGACCACAATGCCTGTTTGTTTGCGTTACATTCCGGAGAAATTGGGTTTAGGGTTAGGTTTAAGGTCAAGGTCAAAGTAAGGTTTGGGTCCAGGATTAGGCTACGGATTAAGGTTTGGGTTTGTGCATACGTTTGAGGTTAAGGTTTGGGTTGGGGTCAAGATTAAGGTTACAGTTTAGTTTCATGTTCGGGTTATTGCTGGCGTTAAGACACGGGAATATTTACCTCTCATGAAATTTACCGTAAGTCCACCTATTTTGAGGTGGGCGTTGCGATTCCTATTTCCGTGTCCTGGTTAGGCGACCATACAAGGCATCCTTACAAGGATTCGTTTTGGCTGTGTCCCTGTGCCTTCTCTTCCTCCATGACTGCAGCAAATTAATGATGACTGACGGCCTGTTCATATCTCGGTTTTATGCCTCTTATTTTTTTTCTTCTTCTTATTCCGGTTGCATGGACTTTTTGATTCCTTGTTGTCCACATGATTATTCTTCACAAGGATGCCTTGTATGGTCGCCTAAATAGGACATGGGAGTAGGTACCGCCACGCCCACTAAACATAGGTGGCCTTGCCATGAATTTCAGGAAAGGGAAACAGCCCCGTGTCTTAATCCGAACATAAAACTAAACTTTAACCTTAATCCTAACCGTAGCCCCACCCTAAACCTCAACCGTATAGTTAACACGACCCCAAACCTTAATCCTTAGCCTAAACCAAACTTTGGCCCTAACCCTAAACTTCGTCATAACAGCTACCTTAGTACTAAACCTAATTTTCACGGAATTTGACGCAAAGTCACATGTAATGTGGTCGGTTCCTATTCCTCTCTCCTGTCTAGGTGGCCTTACCAAACCAACTAATACTGTTCAGCATTTTGCCGTCATTGAGATGCTTTTCATCTTATTTGAATGTACTACCAAGCTTAACCGGATTCGATGCCTATTCTTAGCCAAACGGCCCTAGACGACAGGAACCCCGTAAGGATTGGGCCAGGCTGTTAAACTAGCTGAACACTTCCTCGTGAGGTGGCCTACAGGTGATGGATAGCGGAGTGGTCTCAATAGAAATCTGGTTGTCAAATAAGCAGGTGTTAGCGTCTGATGCATAGGCAGTTGTGGACAGTGCAGGTACAATATGTCGCTCGATGTCGATCAGGTATAGCAGGAAAAGCCAGTATTTGTAGCGGTCTTAGATCAGCCCTCATCCACTGCTCGGCACCACCCGGGAACATTAAATCAGTGTGTCGGAGTGTGGCATGTAGACTTCCACCTTCGAATACAAGGACGAAAGGAAGCAATCATTTCATAAGACCACCGCTTCTCTTCCAGTCACAACTGGACATCGGATTGATCAATTAACGTGCAGTTTATGGTCCTCGAGTTTGATTTGCAATTACTGAGGGCCGATGGCACCGCGGGGTAGTTTCTTCGCAGTAAACAACAACAGTGAAATTTTAATGCAAGTCTCTACATTTTCATAGAACTTACTGTGGTACACCACCGTTGTTTAGGTATTAAGGTGGTGCAGGCTTCCAACCGGCTAACGAGTATTTACTCTTCGTCACCTAAATGGCACTTTGAAAAAATACAGTGGCTTCTTTCTTAAACCTATGGGTTAGTTTACTTCCCCGTGGATATCCCCACACTTTCTCCAATAAAAATTTGCACCAACAAGTATGCAAAGGCTGATAGGAGAAAAAAATCCGAAACTGAAGATCTTCCATGAACTTACCGATATAAAAATGTCGTGGAAGCCGTCGAACGTTTGATATGGTCAATAACCGTGAGTGATGGATAAAGGGCCGAGGCAACGACACGCTGTCTGGTGATGCGACTAAAATTATCACACTCGCCTGTTAGTGTCTGGAATCGTTTAGCGCGTTTAGTGTCTTGATTGTTTGGGGAACTGTTGTCGGAGAGTCGACCCTCCGCGCGCGTTCGCAAATACATTATCGTAGTGAGGTATGAGGACCTAGGCTCAAATGCCATTATGCGAGCTCCGAGGGCAGTTGTGAAGTCGCCTTTGACAGTGCACCAGTTAGTGGACAAGAGTAAAACCCAGGACAGCGCGAGAAATAATCGAGTCCCAGCGCTCCAACGCTCAATCACCTAACCGCGGAGTCGACCTAACACCACCTTACAGGGGCGTCCGACATTTATTTTAACAAAGAATAATAGCCAAATCTGAAGACACGTAGACGGACCTGTCAGAAGTCAGCCACGCCCTTCACCTTCGAAAGAATTTCATCAGAAAAGCAACAAAGCGACAAATTATTGACACCGCTTTCCCATACATCCGTCAAACGTGCAGCAATTATGAAAAACAGCCAATGATATCATCTGTAGGACATCGTCTCCGTTCGGTTTGTCGCCACCTCCTCCACGTGTTATTAAGCTTATTTTGCGCGGCATGCCAATCGAGATGCTAATTTATGCAAGACTCATCCGTGTACATGTCTCCGAGAGATTCACCTTCCTCACTGGAAGAAGTTATATTTATCCTAACTCTTTTCATTTGTACTTTAAGTACTTTATAATTTTAAGTAAGTACATTCGATTCAACATACCGTCTCCTAGAAACCCTGCTACTTTCAATCCCACTCCGGCAGCTCAAGAAAGATAGCGAGGGCGCGCGTCCCCAACTAGCCTGAGCTCGGAGTTCCTGCGCGCCAAGCCGAAAAGCGGGGATGACACGAGTTTCAAGGAGTGCGCCCAGAAATTGTCGTTGACTCACCCATTGAGTTCTGCATCCCTACTCAGTCGGGAGGAGGTTAGTGACAGACTCCCACCGAACCATCAGGGTAATGCTGAGTGCAAACGACTGCAGTAGTGCGTGAAGCGGCTTATCGTCCGTCGTGCGTGTGTCCGCACTGCTCTTCCGGTTGCCCGGCTCCAACCTCATCCCCGAACCATCCTCCCCCTGCCACTCGCCCCCACCCTCCTCCCCTGCCGCTAACTGGCTGGGTTTACGCACATTCGAGAGGGAGTGAGAGAGGGAGAGTGGGAATGAGAGGCGGTATAAAGGAGAGAGAGAGAGAGAGAGAGCGACGAAAGAGAGAGAGAGACGTGACTCAGCGTCCGATCGACACCCCTGTTCTCGTCCTCATCCGCACCTCATCCTCGTCACTGCTATGCCCCAAAGTCTGGGATAATGAAGACGATAAGGTTCACTGCTGGGGAGACTGCAAACAAGGCTCCCTGCTTTCACCAACTTGGAACACGCCTCTCTGTATTTACGTCGGTTTGAATGGGCGATGACTAGTTTCATTGATTCATCGGATTTCGTGTGATGATGCATTCGAGCATACATCAGCATACATCAGCATTCGAGCAGTGGATGTGGGCTTAAGCTCATCTCCCATGTGGGTCCAACTTTGGACAGAGAGGGCAGTAACTCGGCTTCGTAGATGTACTTTCTCAACGAGCTTCTTTGCACTCTGAATCCCTCGTCAGATTAAAACACGGCTGCGCTCCTTGAAACAACAGAACCACACGCCTGTCGCTCCTGTAAGAATTTCCTCATAATCCTCGACCGATGCCAGGATCCCTAAACGAGGGTTTCCGCGTTTCCTGACGGTCCCGTGGCTGTGTGCTCCTGTAACCGTATCGAGAGGATGCAGTCAAGCGGCTCTGTCCTTCAATCTGTACGACATAGTTGGGCCCGTTATTGTATTGCAGACATGCTGAATATGTGAACCTTTTACATGCGTAAATGCTGCTTGCAGCTTTCAAGATTCTCCGAATATAACTCAACTTGAAGTGACGGAGCTGTCTCCCTCGCCTGTAGTAGACATAGGACTATTCGAAGTATCCTTTTTATTTTCAATTACTAAGGACTAGGTCTTCTTCATATTCATATTCCGCCCTCCTGGATAGGTGGTTGTCCACTGCTAATGTACAGAAGGTCAATACTAGTCTTTATAGGGGCCTCAGTACTTACCACTTGGCTGTTTGTCAATGGAACTCGGAGCTTACGAATCTCCTTTTACTAGCGATGGAAGCGCCGAGGGATCTGAGGAGTACTCTAATCAAATTACGTAGTAGAAGCGTCGCAGGGCCGGACTTACTACCTCCTTCCTGTGAAGAAAAAAACAGATTGCCGGCGAGCGGAACTGCCCAGTTTCGATCGCAGCAGGTAGGACGCAAGTTTGTGGCTCTATTGTAGTACCTCGAGATAAATGTGGAACTTACGAACAGCAGAACTGCGGCTCCTCAGGTCTTTCCGGCCTACAGTTAGGCTATGGTTGGAGGACTGCGTCAAACGGGCTATAAATGGCCCCATTGTCTATGTCGTTAACGCCTTTTGGGCAGCTTTCTCAGTTCTGCGCTTACCCTAAATTTCTGCTTGTTCGTTCACTTCGAAAGAGACTTTACACAGAAAAGTCCTTGGAAGAGCTGAGAACTGCGGAAGATCCTCATTTACCATGGAAGGCCAGCTGCAGCGGTTTTGGAGCGGGGGACCGTACGTAGTTACGCAGTTTGCAGCCCTGTGGAGCCTAAGATAAGAGCCGGCAACGATCGGATAAGTGGCCCTACTCAAAAAACGGGGGCAGGGACGCCTGTGATACGAGAATAATTTTACTGAGGGTTTTATGGGTTACGTAAACGAAGTCAATAAACAAAAAAGCAAAATAACAGTGACGCCATTAGCGTGTTTCGATGCACCAATAAAGCGTAAAAACGCCTGAAGAGATAATGGAAGTTGGCAAAGTCTGTTATCTGCTGTCGAACAAGCTTAGAAATTCTCCAGGTTGGTCTGCCTTGAACTTCTATCTGAACTGCTTGCGTTTCGTTCATTGCCTTCTTTGTTTTTTCCCTTGCCCACCTGTACTGGACTTCTTTGTTTATTCAAATAGATTTTGACCTTGACACCGCCCAGTTACTTGTATTGTTAAATTGCTCTTGTGCACGTCTGTGGCCTACGCTAGAGGTCGAACGTTTTTGTTGTCTAGAGCCAGGCGTTCAACTCGGCCGGTTCTTTTATTTTGACTGTGGGTATCTACCGTTCAGGTTTGTATTTGGTTAACTCTTCATTATTTTATTTATTCATAGAACGGTACTAAACCCAATTGTGGTTTGCATTTCGAGGTGGCGTACGCGTTCCTCTGGGATACCACATCCTCGCTTGTAACGTCGATAGCCAAACCCCTAACCCCGAGTATATGTATAGTGCCTGGCCCTACCCCTCTAAGCTAACCCTAGCCCTGTTTTTAACCCTAACCTCAACCTATAACATCACACTAACCCTCGACCCCAATCCTAACGCTAACCTCTTACCCTAGCCTATAACCCTTGGCCGAACACTTCAGGGAGGCGTGACAAGGAAGGACAGCAAGGAAAGGGAGCTTAAACAAACCTGCCCAAATGACAGAAGCAGGTATTTCTTTGAAGTAAAGACTAGTTGGGGCCACATATCTGATTGTTAGCGATATCATCATCATATCTCATGTATACTACAAGCTCCTGACGCAGTACAACTTCAAACGCTGACCTTCGCTACTTCGTATTCCGTTTCGCTCTCGGTCGAGCTATCAAGGTGACTAGCGCACAACCACCAGTCGGAATATACAATTTAGTCGAAACAGTCGTAGTAACTGCGAGTTACTTATGCATGCGGCACGACAGCTCCCCAAGCGCTCACCATGTCCGCAACAAAAGCACCAATTCGGAGAGGGGGGAAGGTTTGTTTATGTGTGTCACATCATTAGCAATGCTTGGAACTGCCGTTTTTGCCACAATGATTCAGAGTAACATTGAGTCAGCGGTGCTCGCGTGTGTGCGCTAGTACAGGGCCCGCGGTTGAGGCAATGCCGTCTCAGGTCCCATAAGAGCAAGGCCATTTTCGCACACCCCTACGGAGGTGGTTTTAAGTTAGAGTACGGGGACTGTTGGCTCTGAGAGAATTGGAATAGTCGGTGAGGGTAGTAGGAAGGAGGCTGAGAAGACGACGACAGCGGACGCACGAACCCCTGCCTTTTTAAATGTGGAATTTAAAGCATGCTGCAGAAACGATAACGAGTCACCTCAGGCGGATGGCAGCACATCAAGATAACGCACACGCCTGAGTCCGGATTGGAACAATTTTCAGAAAACACCTATCACTTTACTTCCGCGTGGGTATCTCCTAAGATAGCCGCTAGATAACAGATAGAGAGAAAAGGGTGTAGGGTGTGTACAACTCGCGTCCCATGGGTCATTCTAAAAAAGTCCGCTGCATAAACATACAACCCCACCTGCAAAAGCATGCTTCATCTGGAAGCTCGCAAAATACAACACTGGTATATTTTTTGCTGAATGGTGCTCCTGCAGTTGGTTAAACTCATACCTAGCCGGACGTGTGTGTGTATGTGTGGTTTACTGTGCACTTGGTGGGTCCGATTTCCGGTTAAGGGGACTCAACTTCTTGTGCAGCGATGTCAACTCATCAGCAGATCCTGTGAGATCTCGCCAAACTTCGGTGAATGCATGCTTCGGCTAGAGCGTACAGTAGGGCCCATCGTCCAGCGGCAGTACTTATCGGAAGCTGTGAGAGCCACAAGGCAGTATGAGCACATTTGGTAACCATTTTACAAGCCTAAATCCTTTTTGGAAGAGGAATGGAGGAGTTGGGACGTTGTTGTCAAACACTAGCAGAATCCGTTCACTTAACCGTTTGTAGAAGGTCCACATGCACAAAAAAGCTCACCAGGTCCTATGCCATTAGCAAATGCTGAATAGCGGCTATCGACTCCACCCTGGTGAGCCCCAGTGCCCGTCGAAGCGGTTGAAGCGACGGAATTGTTAGCCAGGCAGTAGGTAAGCATGCTGGTTGCCCCTAGAACCCCGGGCCCCGCACACAGAGCACCAGGGTTCGGGGTGCACTGGTGGAAGTTGCCGTGGGTGTGGTGCGGCTGGGGGCTGAGAAGTCGTTTGGGATTCTTCTTCTTCAGTCGCAGCTGGCGCCTCTGGTGGACCTTGCGGCATAGGAAGAAGAGCAGACCGGCGATGAGGAGCAGGCCGAGACAGCAGACGATTACCACAATCACGTAGGTGAATTCTGTTGTATCCTGCAACGGCGCAGGCGACTGCGGCACAAAATTTACCACAGGCTCTGTGTTCAAATCTCCGGAGGAGGAAGACAGTCTCGACCGGTTGTCAGCCGATTGGCCCGCTGTCAAGGAAAATAATTTTAGACCGTTAATAGATGGCTGCGGATTCAATGCACCGAGACACAAAAAATGTGCTTTTTTCGGTTGCAAAGTGCACTAATACGTAACATAATTCCACAGCATGTTAGCTTCTGGATGTGCATCGATCCCGTTACCTGTGTTAGTTGATCGCAGGGAAAAGATTACAAATATGGGACCTCTTGGGATGCTGGCACGATTTTTGTGTGGTCAAACATCTTTTGGGTTTTTTTGAATTATAAATTGGCAACTTTATCCCCAAGCTATTTTTAAGTTTAAATAAAGATAAGTAAGCCACCCTGAAGATAGTGCATGACATGCAACTTAAAAGCCGTCAGGGGGAATGAAAGCATGGGCGGCGTCTATAAACGAACGGCGACTAGTTAACAAGTTTTTTTCCTAAACGAAAACTAATCACCTCAGGTAAGCTGCTAATTGTAAGGAGTAATTTCCTACAAAGTGAAGGTACAGAATGAAAGCATGTGAAATGTAACTTAACTTATCCACAGTAATCCATGAACCAGCGGAAAATCCACGATACAGTGGAACCGCGAAAGTCGAAGCTTACTATAACAAGGGAGTACTGTGCTTGTGTGTCTGTCTTTTTCGAATGTCAGGAGGGTGGAATGGGGAGCATCCGCACTCCATCTTGATGCCCTGTGCAAATTTAGCCAGGATTCTCTTCCATGCTTCCATGTAACTGCACTTCTACAACAACTATTTTCGGCTCACACTGGATCTATTACTACAGATGCCATCGAAACTTTGAAAAGAACCAACAAATAGCAGAATGAAGACAAAGGTCCTTCCTTGTGCAGTCTTTGGGTAGGTTAAGGTGGCTGCAGAGACGGTTTGTCTTACACAATGCATCCTTCGTTTTCATGAGAAAATCATTAAGGTAACGGAAAAAAATAATGCTTTTATAGTATTCGGGATAGCACAAACGTTGTTAGAGAAGCCTTCATATTCTTGTTAAGAAGTTAATTAATGGACAGGGTCGTATAAAATGGGCAGTGTTACGACAACGCTTGCTACTGCTGACTGTCGCGCGATTGGAAACAAATCATTGTTTCTAAAAAACATTGATTTCAGTACAGATCAAAGATAAGGACCTACGAAGAGGCTTACGGACAGCTTAGGGGGGTCAGGAACATTGTGGGTGGCTAGAATGCGATGGAAAAACCAGAAAGTTGACTCAGATGAAAAAGTCCAGGCACAAGAATGACGGTATGAGGAGCCATTTGTTTTCTCGAACGGCCAATCGGACGATAGAACATGGTCGTGGTTTCCATAGCAAGGATCTCGTGTCCGTGGAAAAAGGCATTGGTGAGAACCCAAGGAAAGTAAAAGGGAAAGTTCGTACGTGTTGGACCGCCATGTGGCGGCAATTTGCGTTAAGCTCGGCTAAGAGTCTACCTTGCCCATTTATGCCAATCATCGAGGAGCTTTGAACGTTCCGCTGGCGCAGCAAAATGTCCAAGGACAACAGTCACATCTGCCTATGTTAGTGGGTGTCCTTCTATATAGCCGCTTGTGCCCCCTAAACGGGCCACGTGGTAGATGCGTTGGACCAACACGGGGGCCACATCAGGGCACGGCATGCGTTATTAGGGTTGCGCTCCCATAACAAATGCCGAACATGGAGGTGTGGTGGCACGCCTAGGGGCGGCTAGGACTTATGGGACCCAGCCGCGCCAGCCACCTGCGTCATCTCCCGCCTCCGGTCTTCTTGACTCTGTCTTGACACCGGGCTCAGGTGGGGGAGGAGGAGAGAGTGCGGTAGATGCAGCGCAAGTCTACTATCACTTAAAACTAAATCACGCGCAAGTCACCGTCCCTGCTCCACT
This sequence comes from Schistocephalus solidus, assembly GCA_017591395.1. Lineage (NCBI taxonomy): Eukaryota > Metazoa > Platyhelminthes > Cestoda > Diphyllobothriidea > Diphyllobothriidae > Schistocephalus > Schistocephalus solidus. The sequence continues at coordinate 111,670 of WEDG01000418.1, read as the reverse complement.
TTCCCATGGAGCATACGGTGGACATCGTCGGACTACGACGGTCGAACTGTCGTATATAGCCGCTATCCTGGTCAAGTGTGGACTATGACCAGGTAGTGTATGATATGGTGTGCGGCACGGAGACCCAAGTTGTATGATTTTGGATCCGAACTGCCACTCCCATCCTCCTGTTGTGTTCCAATCCTGGTCAAGCGAAGGCTGTGACCAGGCTTTGTGTATGATGGGGTGTGTGGTACAAAGACCCGGGGTGTAGGAGCTGGGATCCAAGCTGCCGTCCCTATCCTCGTGTTGTGCTAAAACCCTGGCTAAGTGCAGGCTGTGATCAGGTGGTGGATGATGTGGGGGGGGGGTTCCCCCTAAACGGGCCACGTGGTAGATGCGCTGGACCGACACGGGGGGGGGCAAATGAGAGAACGGCAGGTGTTATTTTTATTTGGGATGAGCTCCCATAACGAATACCGAACATGGGGGGGGAGTTCGCGTGCCTAATATTGGGCACGCGTATGTACAAGCCCATGCCGCATCCCGCTCTCTCACTCCCTGGGAGATTATTTACCTGCGCACGACCCCACCTCCGGACGTCTTGACACCGGGTACAGTTGGGTAAGATAGGAGAGAGTGCGGTAGATACTGTGCAAGTCTACTATAAATTAAGACTTATTTGCGCACAAGTCGCTGTACTGGTATCACCTTTCTGTGGAGCATACAGTGGACATCGTGAGGGAACATAAAAAGCGGTAGACGCAACGCAAGTCTAATATCACCGAAAACTAACTAACGCGCAAACCACCGCATATGCTTAAAGCCTGCTGAAGTACGCGGTGGATATATTCGGAATATGACAGTCGAACTGCCGCAACAGACCTCGGTTACGCTGTTGTCTACCCAGTCTGCCATAATGACCAGGAATCAAGACAGGAATCACCGCAGGTGTTTAGTTGACTCAGAAACTTGGAAGGGGAGCCATGATATTCATGACTAGGAAACCAAGTCTCACAATAGTCTATACGCAGTGGCCAGTTGATGATTCGTTGAAGACAGCGAAATTCAACAAGCAAATACTATAGTTTAACTGAGTTTTCGAAAGCTTTTACATACTAAGCCCCTTCACATAAAAACTGCAAACTATGTGCCATAGTTAGTCAGCAAACTGGCCCGCACCTGTACACCTTCAAATTTACCATACACCTAATACAACTAGTCAGTGGGGTCGGATCTGAATTGATTATTAAGCGAGGTGGTGAGGGACAACAAAAGAATGTGAAGCGTGGAGAGAGAGAAGAGAGAGAGAGAGAGAGAGAGAGAGAGAGAGAGAGAGAGGGAGAAGAGGGATGAGGAGTTATCATACTCCGGCGTTAGGGAAGCGCTGGGGCTCCAATTTGATAAAATCTGCTTGCGGACACTCGGCTAATTAACATTCAGCCCTAAAAGCCCGTCGGAACTCTGTAGACTACCCGTAAAATTCCCTTAGTGTCCACAAACCAGCCGCCGTCTTATAGTTGGGCACGGATAGAACTAGTTACAAGCCATGTTTTACGACCCTCTGGCGGGATCATCCACGCATTCGACCAACGTAGCCTGCTTCTAAGGCTCAAGGGTGGCAGTGAATGTACACCGAGTGATCTGGAAGGGGTGTGGGCTTTGTATTAGTGTTGAGTGTGTACTGTCGGGCCGCTCGAGGGAGTGTATGGGTTGTCGGGGGCGGTGACCCCCGGTTCGTCGATGCGGCTGGAAGAAAGCCCCTCAAGACCAGCTAGTGACGAGGATACTCACTGGCAATTGAAGCGCCGAAGACTGTCGCGCACAGAGGGGCAACGGAGGCGACACCGTGTAGGATGGTTTGAGCAGGCACGAACATGCTCGTAGCAAGTAATTGTACGAAATAAACTGACAGTCACACTGAACGCAGTAATTAAGTTGGTCGTTGCTTCTACTTCGCCCCCAGCCCTGGCGCCCAGTGTATCCATCTCATTATCCACGATGCTGGGCTCAGAACGGCGGTCACAGCTTGGTAACCGTCCTTGACCGGCGGCCTAAACCAGATGGTGGTGTACGGCGTGGATGTGTCTTCACACCCGGTGGTCACTGCACTTATCCCTGGCCTCCGCCCTTATCCCCAAATCAAAACGTCTTACGGAAGGGGATGACCTGTCGTCGAGACGGCCGCCTAGGCCACCTTCGGATAGCCTTTCCACTAAACACAAGTAATTACCCATAATGAAATTCGGCAGGTGCGTGGCATGAGACAGCAGCCCTATTTTTAGGGATATCACCACCTACAGCCTCGCGAGAAAGGGGCTAGAAAATATGCCTAAAAACTTTGATGGTAAAACACACCGTTAGGAAACTGACCGGGCCTCGTGGACGCAAAACATGCGATCGAACAACCCTTCTTATGGCAACCTCTGTCCCCATCTATGTGCCTTCCCACAGGCTCCACATGTTCGCTCACCTTTAGATAATCTAATGGCCAAAAAGTGTGAGAGTGAGGACGACCCAGGAAAAAGCCCGCCACAAAGTTGACATTGCGGCTCTCAGTGCAACCTGCTGCTCCGACCAAGGTAGAGAAGTGCAGGCTAGGCATTCTTCTGGGCAGCGGAGGCCCAGAGTCAGAGCGAAGAGACGCAGGGATTACTTTCGTCATCAAGAACGATGTGAGACGGCTGTCCTGCCTGCCCGCAGGGCGTCAACGGTCGTCTCATGGCCATGGGGCTGGCACACTCCATACGAGCAAATTCGCGACCCTGGTCAGTGCCTATGCCAAAACTCCATCCCCTCCCTCCCTCCCTTCGTCCATTAATGACCAGCTCCGATGACATTAAACACAAAATCTAGGAAGACCTCACACCCACCTCGCGACTATGCTGAAGGCGGACAAAATAAGTGTCCTTAGCGACATTAACGGGGAGATCGGCGCGGACATGACAGCAGTTACAACAGGAATGGTCCTCTCTTCCCCCAGCACAAGTGCACGGAAGTATTCTCCTAAGCAAAATCTTCCGCTTCCCGGTCCGGCAGACGACAACCCTCGCACGTGTCACTGACAGCTGCCAAACTACGTCCTTCTCCAGAGGCGTGACCAGCATGATTTGTTTTGGTGAAAAGGTAGTGCGGTGCAGACTGGTAGACATAATTTCGTTGCTAAACGCTCATCGATCGCTAGCGGAACTGAATCTTTCCGTTCTGTCTCGCGGCTCACTCTCGAGCCCCATCAGCAGCCGCACAGCGAATAGTAGTAGTAAAGTCCGATGAACAATACCGCTCAAGACCAGGGAGACTGCGATAGTCATTTCTGGCTCATTAGTCGTCATCAGCGAGTCATATATAACCCCAGGTGGTGTCCCACCCGAACCCACGACGAGAATGAACCCCAACCAGAACAGGACGAGTGAGTTCCGTTAACGAGCGGGGAGCGTTCATCAACGAATGTCCATATTCCCAAGCTAAACCGGCAAGACAACGAGCCCGTGGCTCAATAGTTAGAGCGTTGGCCTTCGGATCCACACGCCAGCGTCGGTTAAGTTAGATTCTGTATTACTGGAAAAAAAATCAAAGCCGGTTGAATTTTAGCAAGTGTGACTTTCAAAGTGAAAAAGAATCAAGTCCTGGACGAAAGAGCCATTGTCGAAACCCGATGGAGGATATCACGGGGTTTCATTCAGACCACCGCTCTGAAAGTCCTTAATTGCACACAGTAACAAAATCAGAAGGAAGACGAAGAAGAAGAAGAAGAAGAAGAAGAAGAAGAAAAAGAAGAAGAAGAAGAGAAGAAGAAGAAGAAGAAGAAGAAGAAGAAGAAGAAGAAGAAGAAGAAGAAGAAGAAGAAATCCAAGACGACGCTGACCGCGGTGAGGGGAAAAAGTTTTTCGTGGCCATCAGCATCAGTCTACAATTATGTTAAGCCATGACGGAGTACTTCTACTAGCAAAAAAATGCACTTCCCGGGAAGTGGACCGCGCACTTCCAGAGAATTCTCAAACACTCGCGTAGGCTCAGGTTGCCCAGAAAAAAGCCCGTCACAAAGTTGAGATTGCGGGTCTCAGTGCAACCTGCTGCTCCGACCAAGGTGGATTGTGGACCTCTTCACACCTGCGTCTGTTTCAATTTCGGTCTGGCAGACAGTACGGAGAAGACAGTGGTCCTTCATCAACCAGCGCCCAATGTCCACTACACAAAACCCAACAACAAGGTCAATGGAACTTGTCCAACAACAAGATCATAAGTCCGGTCAGACAATTAACCAGCTAACGCAATTAATCCGAAGTTTGTCATGAGATCCTCATAAACACAAATCTGAGGACTACATGGCTCCTTTACGCGGCAAAGACACGCACAGCCAATGAAGAAGCAGTCATCGTCAAAACTACCAAACCAAAAAAGGGAGACTAGTGAGACTCAAGTGTCGCGTGTCAACAACGTAGGCATCCAGTCCCTGTCAGCATGCTCACTCTATCAACGAACATTTAAGTGCTGGATCCAGCACAATGTAAAAACAACTAACCCGGACCTCATCCCACAAAACGCCACAACCAACAGCAACAGTATTGAGGATACTCCTGCCATGCCGCCAACCATCATCACCATCGCCACTTTCAGCAGCAATGCTGACCTGTCGACATTGCGACCGTGTCTTAGAATCAATAGTCTGTCTGATTGGTCACTTGCGAATATATCGCATTGCGATTGCCGAACCAGTGTCAAGAACTGTGACATACACCCGTCAAGCACATCCTACCCGTCCACACCACCGTAGGACAGTCAAAAACCGCATGGGGTCTTCTTGGCCACACGCACACTGACGGTATTCTCATGGCAACTCCACCATAAAAAATCAGCGCTTACATCAAACAACTCATCTACCACCAACATTGCCACTGTCACCGTCACCAGTTCCGCAGACCCTGTCCCATCCAGTCCGTTATGCCACCGTATATTCGAATCGCGTATCGTCCTCGTCATTCATCTGCGAGTCCATCGTACTGATGTCTAGAGCTCCGACATACACCCTTGGCTCCCGTTTAGCTTTCCACATTACCCTAGGATATTTGATCATCAAATAAGCCTATTGGGTCATATGCGCATCCATGAACAGCATCAGTAAAACCACATAGTCCAAACCTCATTAAAACACCTCACCCTAACTGCACACACACGGCACGACGACAGTTCGACCGTCGTAGTCCGACGATGTCCACCGTATGCCATGGGAAAGTGGAGCAGGGACGGTGACTTGCGCGTGAATTATTTTTAGTGATATAAACCTTGCGCTGCAGCTACCACACTCTCTCCTCATCCCCCACCTGAACCCGGTGTCAAGACAGAGTCAAGAAGACCGGAGGCGGGAGATGACGCAGGTGGCTGGTGCGGCTGGGTCCCCTAAGTCCAAGCCGCCTCTAGGCGTGCCACCACACCTCCATGTTCGGCATTTGTTATGCGAGCGCAACCCGAATAACGCCTGCCGTGCCCTAATGTGGCCCCCGTGTTGGTCCAACGCATCTACCACGTGGCCCGTTTAGGGGGCACACTGCACGCACACACACATTAACCAACTCAAAATCGCGCGCGTACACGAACATCTTCGTATCACATCACAAATGACTTCCACAGCAGACATACAGGCCACTTTGCTGTAGTCAGTATGACAGAGTAAACGTCACATGACAGACAATGCGCACCAAACGAGGTAGGAAGCATATCCTTTAACGCAGACTGACATATAAAAGGGATACAGATCGTGTGAGGCACACATAGACGATCTTTTCATCCGGTTCAGCAACCGCACCCATGCCCACCATCCTGTCATCGGAGAAAGGTGGGTGAGGACAGAAAGGGTGAGAGATGCTGCAAAAGTCTGCCTCACTCTAAACTAATTCAGAAGCAAGTCACTGCTGTACGCACCGCGGGGTACACGCAACGGTAAAACTTTCATTCTACTTGAGAATAGTATCTTTGCTTTAGTGGTTGCTGAGATTTTAAAGCGGTCTGAGTATGATCTCTATCTATTAATAATCCATATCGTGAACCTGGAATGTGAACCGGCTCTTTGATACGCACTCAACGCAAACATAAACTGCCTTTATAGAGCATTTGTAGGTGCCTACGGGGTAGTCTCTGGGAAAGGCGAGACTAATCCCACAAAACACCATCCTTGCACAGGCGTTGGCCAATAAATGGACATAAAGGAAACATTAGCAGTAGTCTGTTGCATTTGAACCGAACTGGTTCCATGCTCGCGGGAGAATTTCAAGCGGACTCTGAAGTTCCGATTGCTGCGGGCAAGTTGATCCTGTTTAGAGATCATGCAAGTTGTTTCACTGTCAGTCCAACTTCTCATAAGATTTCAAGCATGCTTCTGCAGTAATATGCTATTCAGTAAAACACGGGTCAAATTATGATACATATGTGAACGGTAGATAATTTAAAGTACCATTTTACGTGTTGTTGGAAACTAAATTTTAGAACTGCATTTTTCACTAAAACTCCATGCGAGACATCATATGAGAATCGAGAGGTAATGTATGGATGCATGCAGGTAAGCAGTGTTGATATTCTGGATTACGTTGATGTCAATCACACCGCAAATTAGTCGTGGAACGGTAACCTTGGATTGTGTACATAGTGCTGTGTGCAGAACTAACTAGGCTTGTAAGCCCGCAAGGTATACAGGGGTTAGGCAAGGCATAAGAGACAAAACTTTGTGACGTGAGGGGACGGAGCCGGCATTTTCGTCGTGATTCACTAAAACGGGTCCTGAAATAGTCCCTTCATCGTGCATATTCATACAAAAGCCGATTACCAGGATTGCCAGATCTTTTTTTACTTTTTGAATACCACTGTGAACGCACAGTGAAACCAAGGCTAGGAAGTTACAGTGGGTGTTTACAGACTAGATCACACGATCAGTGCACAACGAAAGCAATATCTCTTCTCTCTCTCTCTCTCGCGTTCTCTCTATTTCACTCCCTCCGCCTTTACCTTTTTTCGTCCTTTTTCGTTGAGTAACCGGAACACGAGGCTGGTGAATGAGGCGAACGAGGGGTGATCAAGCACATGCCAGCCATACATAATAAAGCCTGTATGCAAAATTATGCATCTGCGACCTCGGAACAAAACTCATTCCGTCATCAGGTTGAAGCAGCAAAAGAAAGGTGTCGGCTGCACCACCGGTCACATTCGAAGAGTTACGCTGTCCTCTCTCTCTCTCTCTCTCTCTCTCTCTCTCTCTCTCTCACAAACACACACACACAATTGGCAGTTCGACCGTCGATTTCGACGAGGTCCACCGTATGCTCCACACCAGGTGGTGCAGGGACGGTGACTTGCGCGTGAATTAGTTTTAAGTGATAGTAGCCTTGCGCTGCAGCTACCGCACTCTCTCCTCCTCCCCCACCTGAGTCCGGTGTCAAGACAGAGTCAAGAAGACCGGAGATGGGAGAGGGCGCAGGTGGCTGGCGCGGCCTAAGCCGCCCCTGGGCGTGCCACCACACCTGGCTCGGATCCCACGGAGTGGGAGTGCCATAAAGGCCACATTAAGAAGGAGCCATTGCAACCTGACTCTCAGTCCGCCAGTCAGCCACTCCACACAAAAACACACATTGGGCTGACCACGCGGTCCGAGTTATCCCGTCAGTTGGCAACCTTCCAAGCCACGGCTTTTAGCGCACCGTGATAGTTTCAAGCGCGTCAGATTGTTTATAGTGAGGAAAAATACGCTGAGCTCTCGACTACTCTCTCCACCCCCACAATCAGACCACTGTCCGAGCCAGTCAGTTGCCTGATGTGGGAGTGGGCGCATTGGCTGACGGATCGGCGTACCTGTCTTCGCGCGCCACAGCACGACCTGGCCCCCCATAACGCACACACCAGGATTCACAAACTCAGGGATATGGAGCAGCCATCGCCGTCTGACTCCCAGTTCACTGGTCAGCCACTCGACACACACAGCACATACACTGAGCCGACGGCGTGGTCTGGTGGAAGCGTCAGATTGGCAGATCTTCAGCCACGGTTTCTAGGAAACCGTGATATACTGTGGTAAATGGTGATTGTGAGAGTGTTGTCGATGCATTGGTGTAGGTAGTGTGCGCTGATGTAGGTTAGCCTACGGTGGTTTACCGGAGGTTGTCATGGAGGCGCATGTGTCCCTAATAGGCCCATGCGGTGTGTAAATGTGCGAAAGCAGTTAGGGCAGTGAAGGCGGGCACGTCGACTGTATGTCGGAGCCCCAGGCACTGGTTCACCAGCCTCCATGCGATGGATTCGCAGGTGACCGACCAGGCCGATGCGTGAGTTGAAGTTGCGGGTTCAGTGTGGGCAGGAGAAATCGGTAGAGGCTGGGAGGATGTCATTGCTGGTAGTGGGGGTGGCAGGGGCACTAAGAATGGCAGGAGCGGAGGGTGTGCATGGTGTATCGGTGTTGTCGGCATTGTGGTTAATTCCGCTGTTATGGATGCGCATGTGACCGAATAGGCCCTATGCGATGAGTGAATGCGCGAGGACAGTGAGGGCAGTGGAGGCGACGACCTCTGCTGTGTGATGGTGCTCCAGGCACTGGCTCACCGGTCTCTGTACGATGTATTCGCAAGTGACCGACCAGGCCGATTCGTGAGGTGAATGTGCGGTCGCATTGAGTACAGCTTAGAGAGATTCCCCATCGCTGATGGTGGTGGTGGTGGTAGTGAAGGCGGTGGTGGTTGCGGTGGTAGGGGTAACAGGCGATGAGTAGATGGATGTGGTCTCTGTGATGGTGGGGAGCAATGGAATTGATGACAGGAGTGAGGGTAGGGGAGTCAGAAGGAGGGCTCGCAGAATTTGACGTAGAAATTGGAATTGTCGGATTGTTTGTGCATTGCGTCCGAAGATGTCCAACCAGGCCGATTCGCGCGCGGAAGATGCGTTGACAGCGCGGGCACGTTGGCAGGGCCTGGGCATTGGCGGTGTTGGTCCGGGGCGCTGGTGACTTTCGTGCCGCTCTTTTGGCCTTGGCAGCGGCGATCCGGTTGGCCTCATAGATCGCTGAACCAGTCTTCACTGATCTTCCATGCCGGTCTATCCTGGGCGAGGTCCTCCCAGGTCGCAGAGTTGATTTGCAGTTGCTTCAGCGATGTCTTCAAAGTGTCCTTGTAGCGTCGTTTTTGACCTCCCTGCCTGCGAGAACCCGTAGCGACATCACCGTAGAAAAAGTCGTTTGGGTAGTCGCTCGTCGTCCATTCTTACCAGGTGGCTGCTCCATCGCAGTTGCACTTGCCTCAGCATGGCATGGATGCTGAGGATTCCGGTCCGCTCCAGGACTTCCGTGTCCGGGATCCTGTCTTGCCATCTCAGCTTCAGTATTCTGCGGAGGCAGCTGAGATGAAAGTGATTCAGCTTCCTGGCTTGGTTCGAGTAGACGGTCCAGGTTTCCGCTCCGTAAAGGAGTGTCGACAAGACGACGGCCTTGTACATCTTCAGTTTGGTGTTCAGGTGAATACCGTGGCGATTCCACACGGAGGACTGCAGCCGGCCGAAAGCCTGACTAGCTTTGGAGATCCGTTGGGCAACCTCGTCATCGATTCTCGTGTTGCGCGACATCGTGCTTCCTAGATAAGCGAAGGTTTCCACGTTTTTGAGTGAGCACCGCTGACATTGATTCGGGGAGCATTGTATTCCGCGCTGGGTGGCGGCTGGTGCATGACAACCGTTTTGGCTGTACTGATTGTTAATCCAAAATCGGCGCAGCCTCCGGCGAAGAGGTCCATGCTCCTTTGCATGTCCTCCTCCGTCACGGTGTTAAGGGCGCAGTCGTCCGCGAAGAGCAAGTCATGGACTGTAGTCGTAGACACGCGCGTTGGAGCCTGCATACGCCGACTGTTGAGAAGGTGCCCGTCAGTTCTGTAGGCGATGCGGATACCAGGCTGCTCATCACGGTAGGCGTCCATCAGCATAGCCGAGAACATGAGACTGAAGAGGGTGGGGGCCAGTACGCAGCCCCTGCTTCACTCCGTTGGTCACTGCGAATGCTTCGGATACCGTCCCGTTGTCAGTGACGCGCGCCGTCATCCCGTCATGAAGCTGACGCACCATGTGCGTGAACCGCTCAGGACAGCCAAATTTCTGCATGACTTTCCACAGTCCGTCACGATTCACCGTGTCAAAGGCTTTCGTTAGATCCACGAAGGTAGTGTATAGGTGAGTTCGCATCTCCTGACACTTCTCTTGTAGCTGGCGGGCGGCAAAGATCATATCGGTTGTTCCGCGGTGTCGGCGGAAGCCACATTGGCTTTCCGGAAGCAGGCCCTGCTCTAGGTGACCGTTAAGACGATTGAGAAGGATACGGGCGAAGATCTTCCCGCGATGTTGAGCAACGAGATGCCTCTGTGATTATCACAGAGTTGCCGGTTCCCCTTCCGTTTGTAGAGATGGACGATGGTCGCGTCTTTGAAATCCTGAGGAACTTGTCCTTGGTGCCACATCTCCTGGAAGAGTGTTGTGAGTTCTGCCATCAGCCGGGGCCCACCGTGCTTGTATACTTCCGGTGGGATTGCGTCAGATCCCGGTGCTTTACCGCTGGAAATCTGCTGCACGGCCCGGATGGTTTCTGGTAGGAAGGCGGAGATCCAGGTCATTGTTCGTGTCCACTTGAGGGAGCCGGTCAATGGCAGCATCGGAGATGGCTGATGAACAGTTAAGGACATTTCTGAAGTGCTCGGCCCAGCGCTTCAGAATTTTGCGATTTCTCTGTCAGCAGTGTTGTGCCGTCAGAGCTGAGCAGCGGTGCGGACCCCTTGATACACGGGCCGTAGATGGCTTTGATGGCTTTGAAAAAGTTTTTCATTTCATTGCGGTCCGCATACCCCTGGATTTCCTCAGCCTTTCGGATCATCCAGGCATCCTGCATCTCCCGCAGCCGTTGTTGTACAAGGCGCCTGCATCTGAAGAAGGCTGCTTTGGTGGCGTCAGTTCGAAGGTCCATGTAGGCTTTGTGTAGTCTATTCTTCTCCGCGAGTAAGTTGCTGATGTCGGCGTCATTGTCGTCAAACCAGTCCTGGTGTCGACGGCGTGCGCGTCCGAGTACATCGAGGGCGGTGGACTGGATGACATTTCGCAGTTGACACCATCGTGTCTCCACGGTAGCGTTATCATCTGGAGCATGCAGGTCCCTCCAGTTTCTCGGTTATTTGGTTGCTGAAATCAAAACAGTGAGCAGGCAAATTTAATAAAAGAGTATTTAACTTACATGGCGGCCTCTTTACCTTGGGGCCTTCGTCGGGTTGCAGTCGGAGCCTCATCTGGGAGATGACAAGGCGGTGATCTGTCCAACCATCGGCATCGCGGATCGCCTTGGTTACCAGCACGTCCTGTCGATCTCGCCTCCGGACGAGAACATAGTCCAGCAGATGCCAGCGCCGCGACCGAGGGTGCATCCACGTGGCCTTCTCCCGCGTCGGAAGGCGGAAGAAGGTGTTGGTCAGCAGGAGACGGTGTTCCGCACACGTGCGCAGAAGAAGGAGGCCGTTATCGTTACAGCTACCGAGACCGTGGGGACCCAGCACTCCCCTGCCAGGCAGCGTGGTCCGTCCCGACGCGGGCATTGAAATCACCAAGGACAATTAACTTGTCCTCTTTCGGCACAGTCGCCAGCAAGGCGTGCAGGTCCTCGTAGAATTTGTCCTTCGCCGCATCAGAGCTCGTCATTGGGGAGCGTAGGCGCTGATGATGGTGGCGAACTGGTCTCCCCGAAGAGGCAGGCGGAGGCTCATCAGGCGATCATTGATACCCTGCGGCAGACAGGGCAGACGTCCCACGATGTCGTTACGAATGGCAAAGGCAACACCAGCGTCGCGTCGCTCTGCCTTTGGCCGGCCGCTCCAGAAGAAAGTGTAGCCGGCCCCCACCTCCTCCAGCTGACCCTGTTCAGAGAATCGGGTCTCGCTGAGAGCAGCAATGTCCACCTTGTAGCGCACCAGTTCCCGAGCGACTAGCGCCGTCCTCCGTTCCGGCCGGTTGCTCTTAGGATTGTCTAAAAGGGAACGAATATTCCAGGCTGCTAGTGTGAGTGGACTCACCCGAGCAGCCTGGAGAGTATGGCGAGGGGGATGGGGACGGGGGTATTGTTGTTTGTTTGAGTTTTACGACCGCGTAGTTTGCGATCTGCGAGCCGCGGCCGGCTGCAGAAGACGTGAGAACCAGCAATTTTTTAGGGCACATTTTCAGCCCCTTCCTCCGCGAGGAGGCAAGCAGTGCTATCCCTAAATAGGGCTGCTCGGACATCCCAGACGGCTGCCGAACTCCACTATGGGTCACGGTTTTGTTTTAGTGGAAGAACGACCCGAGTTAGTTTGGGCCGCCTACGGGGTTGCTGTCGCCCCCACCGTAGGACTTTTTGAGAGGGGGAGGTGGAAGTTCGAGTCAGGCATACCGGGTGTGGAGGCACACACAACACCGGAGACCCTCACCTGGTTTAGCCCGCCGGTCGTGACGGTTGCCCGGGGTGTGGCCGCTGGGAAGAACCCAACTTCGAGGAGCCACAGGTGAGAGTTGGGTACCAGTTAGAGGCGGCCACAGGAGCATTCACCACCTGTACGAGACAAATGGAGCGACCAAATGCTATCTGTGTAGTGCTACCCCTAACACACACACATGGCAGTTCGACCGTCGATTTCGACGAGGTCCACCGTATGCTCCACACCAGGTGGTGCAGGGACGGTGACTTGCGCGTGAATTAGTTTTAAGTGATAGTAGCCTTGCGCTGCAGCTACCGCACTCTCCTCCTCCCCACCTGAGTCCGGTGTCAAGACAGAGTCAAGAAGACCGGAGATGGGAGAGGGCGCAGGTGGCTGGCGCGGCCGGAGCCGCCCTGGGAGTGCCACCACACCTGGCTCGGATCCCACGGATCCCGACAGTTCGACCGTCGTAGTCCGACGATGTCCACCGTATGCTCATGGGAAAGTTGAGCAGGGACGGTGACTTGCGCGTGATTTAGTTTAAAGTGATAGTAGACTTGCGCTGCATCTACCGCACTCTCTCCTTCTCCCCCACCTGAGCCCGGTGTCAAGACAGAGTCAAGTAAACCGGAGGCGGGAGAGGACGCAGGTGGCTGGCGCGGCCAGGTACCCTAAGTCCTAGCCGCCCCTAGGCGTGTCACCACACGTCTATGTTCGGCATTTGTTATGGGAGCGCAACCCGAATAACGCATGCCATGCCCTAATGTGGCCCCCGTGTTGGTCCAACGCATCTACCACGTGGCACGTTTAGGGGGCACACTCACACACACACACACACATAATGCTGACAAAGCATAGAAATAGTCGTTTTGGTGCCCTGGGCGACAGTGGTTCGTGAGCAGCTCTGTGCACGAAACCATAGAGACGAAGCGGGACATCTAGAATGAGAGACTGGATGAAGGGGACTACACAAAACATGCGCGCGCCAAACTCGCTGTCACCTCCACTTAAGACAATCAACCACGTTTCGCAGGATTGTATACTTAGTCATGAAGGGACGAAAATAGTCCAGCTAGACTTCCTTAGTCAGCAATGTGTCTGACCTGTAACCTTCTATGCATGTAGGTTTAAAGAGCGGATCTTCGGCGTTACCGCCCGTCATGCCCATGAAACAAGAAAAACAGAGCGACCTTCTGCCGCTCGCCTGCAGAACATAGTTGGTTATATATACTGGCGGGGGAAGATGCTGGGCGAGAGTGCGGTCCCGAAAAAGGGCCTGTTCAGATCTAGCTTTCTCTGTAGAAGCAGGATCAGAAGTAACGTAAGTTTGGCAAAGAGCTGATACTCACACAACTGTCTTGAGCTGCAGTCCCTGGTAATTCCCGACTGCTGGTTTTATAGACAGCGAAAGCCCAACTGATTAAATAATTGCTGTATCAATTGCCAGAACAATAAATGAGGAAACGTAGACGGACAAAGAGCGGACACGGAGAAGGAGAGAGCGAGAGAGAGAGAGAGAGAGAGAGAGAGAGAGAGAGAGAGAGAGAGAGAGAGAGAGAGAGAGAGAGAGAGAGAGAGAGAGAGAGAGAGAGAGAGAGAGAGAGAGAGAGAGAGAGAGAGAGAGAGAGAGAGATAGTGAGAGACAGAGAGAAAAAGGACAATACAGCCGCTGGTGACGGCCAGCAGTGGACTAGGAGTGAAGTACCGACCAGTAAAGAGCAGCTCCTGATTGTGGGTGACTTGTAGCGCGAACGTGCTACGTAGGTAATTGAAGGACAATTGTGTTTGCCAAACCTCTACTTAGAGACCGTACCGACTGCATTATAAATAGGATAAACTCTCCTCTGCCTCCATCCCCCCCCCCCCTCCACCACAAGCAGATGAAAGAAACACGCGATAGCAACATTTACCGTCCAGTCGATCCCCGCTCATCATGCGCTCCACCATAAAATACTACAGACCCAGTCTAGACCAAATGTTCCAAGTCAACACTCATCTACGGCAGATGGCTGGCGATATTTCATTGCCACGGCATCTTTCAACAGGCCTGTCAGCTGGGCTTTCGACGTTGCCAGCTTACCGGGTGTAATTGTGGCTCTAATTGGTCGACCAGTTGGATATATGTTGCTCCCTCGACGCCACAACTCATCAAGGGGCGGTTTGTGCCAAAGGCGCGCGCAGAGCCGTCTATTTTGCCAATAACCTTCACATCTCACCTCTAGCGGTTATTGCACTAAATAATTGAGCAGCCGCATCTCACGAGAAGAAGGAGTGGGCGAAAAGGCAAAAAGACGCCGCTACCAGGCCATTAACCAAAGATTCTGGACTAAGCTCTGCGCAGAACTTAGTTGGTCTTCCCTGTCACAAGCTTTAATGAAATGAAAAATGCTGGAGCATGTGGTTGCTTTCGCCTGCTTTTTCAAACCAGGTGGCAGAGTAAGTGTTGCGGTTGTCAACAGCAAGACTGCAACAGCTGACTGCAAGTAGCTAACGATGGTGTGTCCGGTGTCGTTGACTTGAGCCAGATGTGGTTGAAACGCCCCAGATTTGAAGCCTTCCCAGTGCAGCAAAAGCCAAATTACTAACACTTAGCTTTTGTGGGCGCTCAATGTTGTCCTCAGGGATGTATTCGACAAGGACATGAGAAGAGGAGCTGCCCGCAATACAGGTGTCTTTGCGTCAAATTCCAGAAAAAATAGATTTAGTTTTAAGGTTAGGGTTAGTAATAACTGTAGAGTTGGGGTTCCGGATGATGGTAGGGCTATGATTAGGACTACGGTTTAGCTTTATGTCAAAACTACTGTTAAGGGTGCTACATGGGAATATATAACCTTCGTGAAATTATGCACAGGGCCAGCTTTACTACTCTTTCCTATTCCCCTGTCCTGTTTAGGGGAGCACTTAAGTACTGCTCATTATGCATTCCTCTTATCGTACCCAAAACGCGTTCATTGGACAATCCAAAGTGACTTTTGCTTCCGACACCGGAGAGAAATAACCGCAGGTCCAGGTATTCGTTGGGAACTAAACCCGTGCGAATTGGGCATGAAACTGCGCACGTCACTAAGGCAGGAAGAGTCAGGAGGACTTACCCCAGAGCATTAAAGTGATATTGGCCAAACGGAGTTCCGCTAAAAACCTTTTGGCCTACTAAACTGCGTATTCAGTACAAAAACCTACCATTTACGTGATGCTTAGTTTTTTAGAACGTGCCCCCTAAACGGGTCGCGTGACAAATGCGCTGGACCGACACGTGAGCCATATCAGGGAACGGCAAGCGTTATTCTAGATGCGCTCCCATAACACATTCTGCATATGGAGGGCAAGGCGTGGTGACACGCGTAGGTGCAGGTTCACGCTGCACCAGCCACTTTTGCCATTTAGGGCTCTCGCATTAAGTGGGATCTAATTCAAGACGGGTGGCACGGTTAGGAGCGTCTCTGACAACGCCAGCCACCTGCGTCCTCTCCCGCCTCTGGTCTTCTTGACTCTGTCTTGACACCGGGCTCAGGTGGGGGAGGAGGAGAGAGGGCGGTAGATGCAGCGCAAGTCTACTATCACTAAAAACTAACTCACGCGCAAGTCACCGTCCCTGCACCACCCTTCCATGGAGCATACGGTGGACATCGTCAGACTACGACGATCAAACTGTCGTGTTTAGGACGATAGTTATCATCAACTATGCAAAGGCATTTCAAGTAAAAGGTATGCTGGGAGTGGGGCAGATCGACCAAACAATAAAAGGATGACAACGCAAAGTTCTCTCAATAAGGTGAGCATCAAAAGTTTTAAAATTTTGAGGCTTCTTGGAACTCCGTCCCCTATTCAGTGGCATGAAGTTTTTGCCGCTAATAGGACTGCTCTACGAGTGCTATCATGCGCAAAGAGAACAGGAACCCGCCATGATACTTTCGCAGATTTAAGTAACCGAAGTCTTCACAAGACGTTCGAGTAGCAACTGTTCCAAAAAAACTGTACTTCCTCGTGAATCAGTCCTTGCGAAAAGTTTGTCTATCTTTAACCAACGAATTTACTTTTAGTTTATAGGTACTAAAAATCTGTGCAGTTTACAAAGGTTTTGCAGGAATCACAGATCCATAGGCTACCGAGAAAGTGAGTACTTTTACACTTTTGTGAAACAAACCCCTGTGAGTTAAAGGGAACGCAAAAGTGCCGTCGTTGATGCTTTGCTGTACAAAATCCTCCGATTCCTGCCGTATGAAGTCCTGTTAACGTAGCTTAGTCTCTCACACACGCACTACGGTGGCTCATTCGGGCCGGGTTATTAATGACAAGTGTCGATAGCCTCACTATCCGTAGGAACTAACATGATATTATAGTTATTTATACATTTTTCGATAAACTACAGTATGCAATCATGACCGAATTTGGCATGAGTTCTTGCGAAGCGGCAGTTTTGTCTCGGTTATTCGTTTAAGTTACAACAAATGCAAGAGAAAGGTCACGGCGTCTTGGCACTCGGAACGCCAGTCCAAAGGACGGTTCAAACACTGGCGCTCCTCACAGAGCACAATTAATCCAGCCTACGCCTTAACTGAGAATATTTATAGGTGGGAAACACAATAGGGCAAATTCATTTGACCTACAAACGCAACCTAGAGGTTTACATCCTGCAACCAGAAAAATCAAATGGAACGTAAAAAAAAACAACTTAACATACGTGAAAATGTAGGTAGAACAGTGGTTTCCAGGAGAAAAGGAGGGCTCTGCACCATCGAACTCTCCTTTTCGACTTCCACCGTCTTGTTTACTCCAGCTGGAAAACAAAAGAGCGTTCAATTAGTCGTGATATTTTATGCAAGAAGATGGCGACCTGACTCTAAGCCTAAACCCAGCTCGTGGCTCTAGATTCCTGAAGCTGACTAAAGAAGCGAGTGAATAAAGTACTCTGTGGTGAATCTAGCAGCAAGGAAGGCAATTTTTGCGTAGCCTAACAGTGCTGCGGTGATTTTTCGTGGATAAAACGTGCAATACGTTAAATATTTTCCGATACATGGGGCAGGTTCACAAGTCAGACTGTAGTGCCGATGCTATCGTAAATTAGGTCGTCTACTCAGCAGAATTTGCACAGCGAACTCGCGCTTTTTGGGCGAGAGAAGAAGCGAGCGTCGGCGAAGTGGTATCTATCTGCACGCCAAATCGCAATATATAAACCCAGCAGGGAAATGTCGAAGTGGGGGGGGGGTCAAGTCCTGACGGAAGGCTGGAAGAGATGAACCAGGAAGGGGGACTGACGGCAACTGGCATCACAGCCAAATCGTTGTGCGGAGGCGATGGAGGAGGAGGAGGAGGAGGAGGAGGAGGAGAAGGAGGAGGAGGAGGAGGAGGAGGAGGAGGAGGAGGAGGAGGCGGCGGCGGTGGCAGCGGGGAACGTTCGCTTATCAGACCTCCCTTTACATGACCTTGGTTTGACCGACCACCCGGATGAGTGGAGGGTCAAGATAAACAAAGCGGAACGAATCGGCTCAGACATGTTAAACTGGAGGTAGAAGAGGCCACGCCCTGTTGGATGACGTGTTTATATGCCTGGGTGCGTGTGTGGTCCAACCTTCAAATAAGAAAAGCTCTGCAAACGTAGAGCTAGATGAAGAACAGGTCAAATGTCGGAGCAATCTACTGCTGAGATGGATGCAGTAAACAGAACGCCGGTAGGCCCCTCAGAGACCGAATTTCACACCGTTCCCACATTTATGCGTCGGTATTTATGTGCCATGGATATGAAAAATGCGTGGATGCATTTGTGTGTACTTTTAAGTAAATGTTACAGTTAGTGACTGATCCGGAATATCAGCAGCATGAACGATTTCAAGGAATGGTCCTACCAAAAGGCACTTTGACGACAGACCGTCGTATCGAATCAAAGCATAAAACCGATTTGGAACTTCTCCCAACAAATAAATATCATGTCAATAGCTTGGACAGTCTCCTTCGCTGTTCACATGATAGGTCATGAAACTATGAATTATCGCTCGAAGACCATAAAAACAAAAATCAAACGTTGTAGTCCTACTTCTATCAAATAAAATGCCAGCTCCTAAGTGAGAAGAGGGAGATTGCATTCGTCTGCTGTTTCACATTCGCATTCGAAGACGTCAGCGGATAAGCGCTACCAATGCACAAAACGGGCTCCGACCGCAACGCTTTCTTTACGATTTATCACAACTTCTCGGTGGCCTTGACGGGATTCGAACCCACGCCAGCAAGGGGAAGGCTTTAGTACAGCCAAGTGGGTCAACTGAATTATTCAAATCTGCGAAAATCCCTTACTAATTAATTGTGCCTGGTAGTTGTCTAGTGGATTATAGATAGATTGCTTAGGAAATCCTGCTTGGGCAGTCGGGTTACTGCATCAGAATTTGTGAATTTCATGCGTAGAAGTAGGCTGTGCGAGTAACTTGACCCAAGTGTGATTAAACTCACGGCTCCCAGTGGGGGCCTCGTAGCTCAATTGGGTACAGCGTTGCCTATATTAAAACCTTCCCCTTGTTGGCGTGGGTTCGAATCCCACCGAGGCCGCCGAGTTTTCCACAAGTGGGTCAAAACAATTATTCAAATCTGCCAAAATCCCTTTCTAACAACTTGTTTTGCCCAAGTAACACAAATTAATTTAATTACCCGTGTATGAACCAGAAATTATCTGTCACAACTACTAGGTCACATTAACTGCACTTATTAATTTTCCTTTCTTTAGTGCACATTTTAAAAGAAGGACCAAAAATAAAAATTTTGGCATTTTGGAAAGTTTAATTTTCCCCTTTTTAAGGAAATATCTGAAGGCAGTTTTATATTATTTGTTGGATATGACAAAATGCAGTAAGTGTCAGTGAATCGGACTACGAAAACATTTTGCCGTTTTCATCCAACGGTTCGTGAAAAAAACAACGTTCTCCCTGGAGAAGCAGGTCTCGGTTTAGTTCACTCAGGGTGTGTCTACCGAATAGATGTGGGCGATGTAATAAAAATGCGTGGCACCGACTTCCGGATGTAGCGCCTTTACAGTTAGTACATCTGAGGAAACCCGGTCGTACATACGTGAACTTAGTCAACGGTAAGAGGGTAATCCCCTGGAATTTATTCATGAGTCGCATGACCGAATTAGTATTCACAGATGGTTGCCTGCGTGGCCGTTCGTGAGGAACAGCTAGGATACAGGCTGCTCCGTTCTGGGACTTAAACTTTTCCATCGTCACTGATATCCCATTCACTAACCTTCTGCCTCGCCTAATACCCCGTTCGAACGGTAGCTCTCTTGCACTCAACTTTGAAAACGCAATTTTTATTAAATGTGTTTGACTTTTTTATAATAAGAATCTGGGGCTGAGGCGCCG
The DNA here is from genome assembly GCA_017591395.1 of Schistocephalus solidus. Classification (NCBI taxonomy): domain Eukaryota; kingdom Metazoa; phylum Platyhelminthes; class Cestoda; order Diphyllobothriidea; family Diphyllobothriidae; genus Schistocephalus; species Schistocephalus solidus. Next base: position 91,899 of record WEDG01000418.1, on the reverse strand, counting down.
TCTTTCGTGCAGAGGCGCGGATCGCGCCCTACCAGTTTCACTTTGTGTTTTTTTAGCCCTTGCGTGTCTTTTGCCGTATCTTACGGCACAATTGATCTAAATGATGACTTTTGTCCCAGTTGAGTAGCTTCTATTGCATATTTCAAAACTAGAAGTATTTGCTGTCCGTGTGAAATATTTCCCACGGTGACAAAAAGTGATATATTAATGGGGAGATCATGGTGAATTCCCTAGGATGAAACTGTGTCCTCCAGTGCCTGCCTGCCTTCCTTATTTTCGCTAGTCAAAACACAGTTAACAGTAACTTTGTTAAGGTCAGCGTGATCATTCGAAAAGGTGGGATCACTCTAAAAAAATATATATAATGAGCCTAGCCGACACCGATTTTAATTACACTTATCCAAACACTGGGATGACACGCGTGGAGGGGGCAGTGTGTCTGGGACGGCCGCTTCTAGGGAACAACAGACAACTGCGAACAGTGCGAGATTTGCCTAATAAGAAGCCAGGACGACCGGACAGCGGGGGGAGATTTATAAAATAACCAGTTTAGGGGCTCCTTTGATGTGGTCCTCGGCGGCTAAATGCACGTGCCCACGGCCATTTTAGCATGCGGGTGAAAACCACCGAGAGTCAGGACTGTTGCGAAGAGTGCTTGGGAGAAGATAATACAGAGGCTGACATTCTTAGCTGGGCAAACTCTGCTGGATTTTTCAGCCTGCGAAAATACATGTTAGATGCAGAGAAAAGAGATTTTATGTGGCTCTCGCACATAGAGGAGCTCAAGAGTTGACCAACTTGCCTTGTGGATCACAGAGGTATATCCGTCATTTTTGTTCTGGGTGGGGGGGCGAGGGAAAATTTGCTCTGCACGAAAAAGGGACCAGGGAGGATTTTGGAGCGAAGGGAATATTGGACATAAATGTATAAGCATCGCTACGGAAAGCATAGTTAAAACTATGGCCCACAGTGTCCAACAGTATTTGGAAAAAACGTGCAAATGAGCCTAGGAAGGACTTTCTGACTCTCACCAAAGCACATGTGAAAAGCAGTCTGCCGTCATACCCTTAGTTCAGGTCTTGGGCGTAGTCCACTAAATCGACCAAACGGACAAAAATTCATCCACTTTTGTCTCCAATATCGTCAACACCTGCACATTAAAGACCACTCAGATACACTAACCCTGTTACTCAATCACGAAGAAAAAAGCGGGTCGGAAAGAGCAGAACTGTGATCGACACCGTTGGCGATACCTTCAAAAGTTTCCGTTTTTTTCAGCAACTAGGCTGAAGGCAGACTTGGGAGAGCAAAGCTCACTCGCATGCTTTTATTTAAACGCTGCAGAAAACATGCCCGGCGTTCATGTGTCAACTGCTCAACCAACTAAAGCAATCAGGAAGGGGCATCCACGCACGCACTCATAACCGGACTGGGGGGCAGGATGGTTGGGGCAGCGCGGACGACGGACCATGAACGTCCATACGTGCCCGCACAAACAGCGGAGGAAGTTCCGGATGGAGAAAGATGCATCCCACAAGGCAGGCGAGAGAGCGAGAGAGAGAGGGAGGAGGAGGAGGAGGAGGAGGAGGGAGGGAGGGAGGGGAATCTGCACCTTTTATCAGGCGCCCGATGTTGACAGACGCATCGGGGGTCATCATAAACTGAGTTGACTTGTTTGAAAAAGGCGGCAGCCGCACAAAGAGTTGGCGTACTGGACGACCACACAAAAGTGCACTCAGTGACGCCCAGGCATACGCACTCTGCACTCCTTTTGATAAATAAATGGGCAATCAACGGTCAACGAAGACTGCTCTGGTCACCCACAAACTCGCCGCGTATATGCGTGGACTCTGCTTGGCGGGAAAGTGCGTAGAGAGAGAGAGAGAGATGTTACTGGCTGCACACCTGGGCTTCCCGATGCAAAAGGACCGTAAAGATGAACTTTCCATTACGTCACTCATTCAAACTGGATTAGTTTTTTTATCTGGAGACGAGATGTCGTGATATACTTCTGGAAAAGGTAGTGTGGTGCGAATACGGGAATGATCAACGTATACTCGTCCGGAGGGTACGGCTGAAGTACCAACCCTGAAGAAAAATCAAGGGGCAAAGGCACAGAGTAAGTTGAACGCTACAATGTTGGAGCACGCCAAGCTCAGGCACGCGCTCACCTGTCGAAACAACACCAACCTCGATTACAGACCGTTCCTATAGGGTGGGAAGACTGAGAACACTTGTAACAGCCTGTGCGACGAGATTTACCCCACTGACACCGAAGTCATAGGACTTGCCTGCGGAAAATGCCAGCACTGGTTCGGATAAGAGTACAGAAGTCGAAGATCTGTGAAGAGACCGCTTCTCAAAAACAAAAACGCCGCACGATGGCATCCTGCAGGTTCTGGCGCCAATTGCAACAGGAGTTGAGGTGGTGGTTGCCGCGCGGACGAAAAATGGGATGAGGCAAAAGGGTGCGGACAAGGTGGCCAGGCTGTGAATAGTTTATTTGTCGCCGCACGCAAACAAAATGAATGCCAGCTGATAATTGACTGAAGTGAGGACGAGGTGAGCAGTTAATAAAACTGTCCCATTTATAGGACAGCCGCTGTACCCTGAAGATTTAAGTGAGCCGAAAAAAAATTCCATCGTCCGAGAAGAGGTGGGCCTCGTATGCTGCCTCTGATCATCATTGCTTCATTCGGAAGACGGACATCCAATCTGGGGGGAAATGACTCTTGGTAAGACCGACGGAATGCGTCTGATGAAGTAGTCAGCTCGGTCGGAATGGCCTATATGCCCCCATCCGTAGGATACGGAAACAGAAATACCCCTTACCTGTAATAAAGGTCGTCTTTTAACAATACCGATAAAGACGAGGGAGACTGGAATTGCCATTTCTGGCTCATCAGCAATCATCAGCCAGTCATATCCAAACCCAGGTAGTGCCCCACCCGAGGCTCGAATACGCGACCTGTTGATTAGAAGTCCAACGCTCTGACCATTGAGCCACGGGCTCGTTGTCTTTCCGGTTTAGATCGGGAATATTGACTTGAATTCGTTGATGAACGCTCACCGATCGTTAACTGAACTCACTCGTTCCGCTCTGTCTTTGGGCTCATTTTCGAGCCCCGCCAGCAGCCGTACAGTCGCCAGTAATAGTAGAGGCTCAATGGTTAGAGCGTTGGACTTCTGATCAACGGGTTGCGGACTCCAGCCTCAGGTGGTGCACCATCTAGGGTTTGGAATGACTAGCTGCTGATGGTTAATGAGCCAGAAATGTCCATTCCAGTCTCTCTTGTCTTTGTCGGTATTGTTAATCTACCTCTACTACTACTACTAGCCGCTGTGCTTCTACTGGCGCGACGCGATAATGAGCCCCAAGGCAGAACGGGACGAGTGAGTCGCGTTAGCGATCGGTGAGCGTTCATAAACGAAGGCCGTATTTTGCAAAATTTTCAGGAAGAGTAAATATATTTTAGACCTAACTTAAACTGTAGTCTTCAACCCAGCCTTAACCCTAACTATCATGTCTCTGAAATTTAGCGCAAAACCACCTGTATTACGAGCAGTTCCTGTATTCGTGTCCTAACGGGCAGCGGGGTAAGGCTTATAAACGATCCCTATCGGCGATTTGAGCATGCTTTATGGGTCCAAAAGGGTTTATATTCGCGGAGGTGTATGTCTAATGTAGAATTAACTTTCTTGAAATGACATAAGGAATGAAGAGGGAGAGCGTCCTGCCTTACAAGCGGTCAAAATTTGTCGACAGTCAAGCAGAAGCGAGTAAAAGTTTTTGTCATTATCACTAAACACCGAGACACTATGAGTTGAACAGTTCATCCGTTGTACCTAACAAGAACCACCATTATCGTTCCATCGGATGCAACAGTGACTAGTCGCCGATTTGGATTATAGTAATGGAAAATCAGCCCTCCTTGTTAGTACACTCGTAATGAGCTAATGGAAAACCAAGATTAAGATGATTGGAGATGGGCCTGGTTATGGTGAGTAACCCGGCCGAACTTGCCACACGAAGTAGATTTCACTGATATAGAACTCACACCGCGAGACTATGAATCCAAAACACGTTCTCTTGGGTTATGATCACGCCCGACTAACTTTACTCTTTCCTCCCCCCCCCCCCCTCCCCCCTTCGATTGTGTACCAGGAGCAAGCTAGGCCACGCTGGTTGGAAGTAGGCTGGGACATGGAGCCATTGTCTAAGATGCACTACAAACAGGGACTAGCCGCCAACCACATCACAAGTACGATTTATTGAGCTCAGACTCTCCTTTATTAAGGCACCACCTTCCAAATATTCCTCTCTTCCTCCTCTTCCCACCTAATCTATCATCGTCCCCTCGACGTCGGAGCTAACGTTGGCCACGTGGAGCTACCCTTTAACGTTCGCCTTGACAAGGAGATGATGTACGCATATGCTTATCAACTAGCATGTGACAGCTGTGATGTTTGCACGGAGTGTATATTCACGTTGACGAGACGTAGCTATAGGTGCACTACTGTTTTAGCCAAGCGTATGCTTATAACCAGGAAGTTGTGCAGCCGGGTGTGAGTCTTCGTCGCCGTCGCCATCGCCGGTAAAATGGATGCGGTCGCCTTTGCGTAGTCAACATTTGTTCGCTTTAGCGTAGTCCATAGAGGTAGTAGGAGTGACAGATGGCTTGACCAGTTTATTTGGTTGATGGGTGAGGTAGAAACGAACGTGTTCCATGCCAATTTAGTGGTTAATTTATGCGGAAATTAAAACTAAAAAATGTAAAAAAACAGCTTATCTACCAAAAAGCACACAGGGAACGCTAAGGGACCCAATGATGAGCCGAACCTTTCACAGCTGTGTTTTACAGAACAGAATGTCGGCAAAACACGCGTCTGGCCTTTAAGCTATCACCTACGCTGCCAGTATGGTTAATCGTGTAACCTATATATATATATATATATATATTGGAAAATAGGCATCCCAAGAAATATAATTACCTATTGTTTCCCAAAGAACTATATATATATATATATATATATATATATATATATATATATATATATATACTGGAATGGCCATTTCTGGCTTATTAGCCGTTATCAGCCAGCCATATCCAACCCAGGCGCTGCGGCGCCTGAGGCTCGAACTCGCGACCTGTTGGGAAGGAGTTTAACACTCTACCCACTGCGCCACGAGCTCGTTGTCTTGCCCGGTTCGATCGGGAATATTAACAATGGTAGTGGGGCGCTCACCGATTGGTAACAGGACTCACTCGTCCAGTTGTGCCTTGGGTCTAACTCTTGAGCCCCGCACACGTATGTTGCTAAAGTTGCAACAGGCAAGACGCCGACAGCTGTTTCACGTTTGTTACCGATCATCAGTACGTCATATGCCTTGTGCCAACAGCGTATATACGACTGGCTGCCTGCTTGTAGTTTACTAAATATTACGCGGTTATCCCGTTGTGGCTGATGGACTTCAACCAAAATATTCGTATTTACTTACGGCCAGCGCCTATGAAACTTAATTCAAATTGATTTAATCCAAGTTAGCGATTACTGTCTGGGGAATTAAAAATAATTTTAAAAAACGATGTCAATTTGTGATATCTTAAGCCTCCTACTAAGGTTTATGAAGGTTTGAGCTTTTGCGAGGGTATCGGAAATTCTGCGCATGTTTGTGATTTGTGTCTACGCATTTTATCCTTCAATTACCCCCACCTCAGCAGGATATAACTGCTTTCCCCGCGAGCTCGTTTTTAGGAGATGAAGTCCGCTACGATAAAATATGCTGCACTATCGTATGAGGGGTTTCAAGATCCAATAAACATTAGAAACTTTGGTTGTGTGAAACCTTCGGTCTGCTATGGTTTTATCCAGGCCGGTGGTTCCGTTAAGCCGAGAGCCAGCCCATTGAAAGGCAAAATCCTTTTTGGGGTGATAATTTTAAACGGACTGGTCAGCATTGACCTCCAAAACTCTCTCTGTATATTCTGCGTTGATAGCTTCTACCTCTCACTTTAAAAACTCCTAAATGTCCGAAATTTTCGCCCTCGAGACAGTTCTTTATATGTGTAGTTTTCGCATCCCCACAGTCTATTTAACTCTCAAAATACTATTGCTAGATATGTCAGCATCCCATATTGCTAGCCCTTCCGCCGCGGTGGTGGTGTCAACTCCACCGGAAGATGGATAGGGGGGGGTGAGTAAACGTACAACTGGCGAGGTAATGTCGGCCCGGAAGGAAGAAGATACCATTTACGTCACCTGTGAAATATCGCACACCAAATGCTGGTGCTCTGTTTGCCTGTCAGATTATCGGCTCTCTTTTAGGCTATGCACCCAACGCTCCCAATGGATTATCCAAAAGGTTTGGATTTTAGCAAAACTACGTCGATTGATGGTTTTGGTTTAAGAGCTTTCTACTGGTTTGATGGGTAATTACATAACTATAAAAGCAAAAAATAGAAACTTGAAAAGTAAATAATGTACTCGAGGTTGAGGCAAGTTTTGACATCTTCGTCATGAGGTCTGTCCTATGACCACGAGCATGGTGATCGTAATGATAGAAGAAAGTTCAGGTAACATCAAAAGGCAATAAATGCGTGTTTGAAACGTCCCAACAGGACGCCTTGCGTTTCTACTTCGCGCAACGTCCTCTCTAGAACAGTTCTGAAGCCCTTCGTATACCCAAAGTCCTACTTCCGGTCCCAAGACTTGACAGCGTTGGCAATTCCCCAGTAAGTAAACTTGAGGTTCCGGCGTGCGATGATATACAGTGGGAGAAGCAACACTGTTTTCAGAACTCGATGTCATTTCGAACAAATCGACAAGTATCTGATGCTATCTGCGATGATGGGTTCAAGCATGAATCCGAAAGGTCAGGAGAATAAAGATGTTGTTCCAACGATCGCATCAGTTTCTTCTCAACTCGGAAAGTCTATGAGGAGAACATATACCGAATTGTCTATTGAGTCAGAAAGAATTCACTTCTCACCACCGCCGAGATCGGGAGCGTCTGTTTGAAACCCAGTCCCATAAGTTCCGATAGGACACGCTATTATAGTGGTGATTTACGGATTTAACGGATTTACGGTGGTTATATCCTAATAAAACTATTGCCTCGGTGAGAGATTAGCTAAAAATAAGTAGATGAACATACACGGGTGGGGATGTCACACTTGATCTAATGATCAGCACGTTGGAGAAGAAGGTAGAGGCCATAGGAGATCAGATGAGTCGCAAGACTAAATGCTTGTGCACATTAACGGTAACAGTTGGTGTGTTTGGCTGACGTGTTTACAGATGGTAACTGAAAGAGGGTAAACATGTTCAGCGTCACGTACTAAGACATATAAGGTCAGTTATGTACGACCAGAGTGAACGTAGCTCGCCTTCCGCCTCAGTCGACTTGCATAGCCTGGGAGACTTGAGGTCGAAAAAAGCAGCCCCCTAGCAAAGCACAGGGCATGTGATCGTACAACGATTCGCATATAGTCAGGTGCTTCTGGATTTAAGCGTTCTCGTTTCTGACTGCTGTGGCTTCGGATGGCGCCGACGATGCCAGAACGAGGACAGGGGAGTGGCGTGGATGGTGGTCGGGGAGAGTGACCGAGTTTTGGCCTACTGTGCGGAAGAGGGGGAGAAAGAGTGGCTTTCGCCTGGCGGGTTTGGCGTCACTTCCACAGGTTTGCAGAGGGGGCGGGAGAAGATCAGAAAAACTGTTAACAGCAGCAGTGGCAGCAGATTGGAAGAGGAACGCTGAGGAGTAGGACAGGAGGGGTTAAAAAAGAGTCTACGCTGCTGATGGGAGTGAATTTGTAGGCATATTGTAGTGGAAATCAAATTTAAATTACTATGAAAACCACCGAGGCCATCACGACTGTCGACAAAACGGAACTTGTCGTAAGACACTGCTAGGCGGGTGGGGGAGGAGGATGAGGACCAGGAGCAGGAGGAAGAGCAAGAGGAAGATGAGGAACAGGAGGAACAAGAGCAGGAGAAGGAGGAAGAGCAAGAGGAGGAGGGACAAGAGGAACAGGAGGAAGAGAATGAAGAGAAACAGGAACAGGAGAAGGAGGAAGAGCAAGAGGAGGAGCAGGAGCAGGAGGAGGCGGAGAAGGAGGAGGGGGAACAGGGGGAACAGGAGAAGGAGCGGGAAGAAGAGCAAGATGAAGAGGAGGGATGTTCGAAATGGTGGCTGGTAGGCAACAGCCTCCGTGCTGTTTGGAAATAATGCCGAAATACAATCGCTTAGAAGAGCAACCCAAGGTAGTCTGTTAGCCAAAACGAGACCCGAGCGATGCTAGTTACATTTCCAGTCGGCAAGGTCAACCGACTTGGCCAGGGGTGGGGAAATGAACTAGGTCATTCAATGAAGCTCAGCCTTAACCATGGATAAGTCAACAGAGTCTCTATTGACGTAGCTCGACAACTGTTTGACGGAAGTATGTCGAATGTTAAAACGGTGTTCATTGATCACTACTGTCTGCTGGAAGACAATGGTTCTTCCGCTTTGCCGGTTAATCAACAATCAGGAAACGGAACTGAGAAATATGGGAGACAACTTTTTCTATACCTGAAAGTGAGCTAATCTAACGTGCATGGAAGTACTGACTAACAAGACAGAACTTACAGTAAAGCACTGCCAACACATCGTGAAACCAAAATGAGCCTCAACTACGTCATAATCTTTTATCTATAATTGTCTACCAGCGTCGAAACTTTACCAATAAAGTTTCCTGTGTTGTCCCAAAGAACCTCTACACCTTATTAGCTACCAACTGTTTGAAAGGGCACCCATCCGCTCTACTCCTAAATGAGTACGGTATTAGAAGAGACCCAATTCAGACTCACACTAGTCGAACACTAAACCAGAGGTCGCTGTGTTCACTGCACTCGTCTGACTGGCTATTCTCCCCGCATTGGCTAACAAACGAGTCTTGAGTTCCGGTTAGTTTCAACTCAGGCCCCAGCTTTCGGGCTCGGCGACTCAGAGAGAAATTGCAGGCCATCGCTTGACATGTCAAGTCTAGACCCGTCCGCCCTCCCCCACATCCCATCTTCGTGAGTCATGCATAATGACGGCCTGACGGTCGGTGAAGCGTATTGCGAAAACGGGCGCGAACAGGCAAACTGTGCAGCCTCAGATTAACAAAACGGACGACAGGACACCTATACGTAACAAGTAATTTGATAAGACCAAGGCAGGCGTGGACAGCTGTTTCACGGATGCCCTATTCAAGGAGAGCTTCGGCCCCTACCCGTCGTGTGACGGCTTAACGAGCCCTCCCTTTAGGATGGGTATTGACGAGGACAAAAGAGACCAAGTTGGCCAGTTCAGGCTTATTGGTCGTCATCAGTCAACCACACCCAAACTCCAGGTATGGGTGTGCTCCCAGCCCACAGTCTCATGGCCCCACATATCAACAGATAAGACCATTTTGATAATAAAAATTGTTTTAATCACACGCTGTGCGACCTACGACATGGCCGTATCTCATTTAGAAGGACACCGAAAACGACTGCATGACTAAAACAAGCGAGAGAGTTCGTTTGATCTTGGAATTTAAATAAATAGGTGTGCACCCATTCCTGAATATGCATGGATTATATATCCTTTCCTGAAAAACTGTCTTCCATTATTTAACGTGCTACCAAGAGTTCTTTTAATAGAGGTATCCTCCCATGTCTTCGCTCAGGACGATGATGATTATGATGATGATGATGATGATGATGATGATGAGGAGGAGGAGGAGGAGGAGGAGGAGGAGGAGGAGGAGGAAGAGGAGGAGGACAACAGACTTAATTAATCTTATCCCGAGCTCAGCAGCACTTACGCCGGCCATCGGAATCTAACCCTCAAGCAGGAAACAGTCCATTTGATCTAGTCGGCATCTGTGGCACTACCGAAACCTCCTGGAAACTACAACCCCCATTGTCGGTAACTTTTGCGTTGTTTGTCATTGTTAACGGAATTCGGCAGAACAGCACATTTAAATTCGACCTAAGACTCACTTGAGTTGAATGCGATTTCCGAGAGGACAATCCAGTCAAAATCAAAGGTCAGGGTTATACGGACAAAGGCCCCAATCCGACGCTCCAGTGGAATGTAAATCCATCTGGGGAGTAGGCTGCGCGTATCCCGCTCGTGCTCGTACATGATGGGTGACTCATGGCGATCGAAAAACCGACCGCCAACGCTGAACTGAATGAGAGCCTTTCGAAAGACTGAAACCTGTTCACGATGCGAATTCAGCGCATGAATACTGACTCCGGAGAACTGCCGTACTAAAATAAGAAGAAAAACATATGAGTGGGGAAAACTTTGATGCATTAGAAAACAAAAACAACTTCATCTGAAGTAAATCTTAGAGATTTCGTAGGCGTGGGGCACACGCAACCTGGAAGTGCAAACAAGGAAAGAGGGCTGATGTGGGCGATAATGACCGCTCCCCTAAAGCAGAACTAGTTGAAAACCCAGCCATATGACGCTGCAAGACATAGATGTGAGGCGTTGGGATCTTCACCCAACCCTAGCAAACTCCTATCTTCAGTTTATTTTGTAGTCTTGGATGTTTCGTAAGTCACGACGGTAGCCTTGGAATATATATCTAGGCTGTCGCTAGCCTGCCTCGGTGGTGGTGGTGGTGGAGGTGGTGGTGGTGGAAACTGCAATCCCCGCCTCTCCTTTACCAGTATTGAAGTTTGTTCCATTTGCCCTCTAGCCCTCACTCAGTGATCAGACTGGATTGAATTGTCAGCAACCAATGCTCCTTCTGCATTTTTAGTGACTTTGGGCAATTTTTTGGTGCTCTGGATATCCGATGTGGTCTTTTGCGCATGCAACATATTCAGCTCTACTCATCTGCTTTTGCCCCTTGCGCTCTCATTTTAAGAACGTTAGGTAAACCTTGACTGAAGGACAAGTCGTGCATATGCTTAGTTAATTTTGTAGACGGCAAAACGGATAAAAATGCGACGGTCCTAAAACATAAAAGCAAGAGTATAGGACATGGATATGATAGTGAAGAGAAAATGATCGTGGCGTTGTTGTTGCTGTTGCTGCTGCTGCTGCTGCTGCTAATAATAATAATAATAATAATAATAATAATAATAATAATAATAATAATAACGGTGAGGATGATGAGGATGTGTTTTAGCTCGTTAATGTCTAAGGCCATCCCCGAGCCCCAGAAAGGCCGCATCCCTCTGAATTTAAGCTTTTCAAATTGAAGGGGTGCAAGTTAGACTTGGTGGGAGGAACACCGTAGTACCAAAGTGCTGCCAGAGGGGTGGATGCAAGCACGCGAGGCGAGCAGAACACAGCAAACCTTCAGGTAGAATTGGGGGTGAGATGGCGCCATCTGACGACAGGGTAGCGTGCTAGATAAGACGGCTCCACGGGGAAGCCACAAATAGGGACGAAACAGGGCTGTACAAGCTGAGAGGCATGCTGCGGAGTGGAGCGGAAAGTCTAGTTCCGCAGTTAGACAGAAGAGGGGAGGGCGGAGGAGGAGGAGGAGGAGGAGGAGGAGGAGGAGGAGGAGGAGGAGGAGGAGGAGGAGGAGGAGGAGGAGGAGGAGGAGGAGGAGGAGGAGGCAGGAGGAGGCAGGAAGACGGGAAAAGGCATGAGCGATGCAGGCCCACACTGCTACAAAGAACAAAGGCAGGGCTGGCATGAAGAGCGGCCGCCGTGATGACGACTCTGTAGCTTGTCACGACTCGAAAATATTCACGCATCGCAGGAGAATGAACGTGATTAAACGCCCATTAGGCACCGCGTGCAGCCACCTCCCCCCCGGCACACTCCTGAAAAATGCTGCAAAGGCAAATATCCGGGTAGGGCAGCGCGCACGATAGGAGTGACCGTGCACCCATTCCCACAAAAACCGCCACAATTGTCGCCCAATTGTCGCGCAGCCACCGCCACCACCGCCGCCGACACCACCGTCATCCTTTGCAGTGCCAAAGCATTTTTTTAAATTAATGATATCGCGTACGAACCAACGGCTCAGTAGACGCTGGTCTGATTTCAGTAGCCTCTTCGGCATTCTTCCGGTAGGCGGTGTTTAATGGCGTCTTATAAGTAAAAATTAGGTTAACTCAACTTTCTTTGCCAAGGCATGCTATTATTGACTCAAGTGTCTACGGAAGATGGTTTGGCGGAGAACAGGACGGCGTTAGCTGAGTGCACATATGCCAGTTAGTAACAATACCACGCAGCCGTAAAGCAAAAAAAACTCGGCAAAACAGGTGTCTGGGATCTTAGCTAGTACCTATTCCTGATGTATGTTGCAGCCGTCTTCATATACAATTATGCAGCCATTCCTCGCAGCAGACAACTGGTCGGGTCGGAAAGGGGTCTGAGAATGGAAATAGAGAGTGAGATTGACAGCTTAGCGCATTTTTCACACGATAGAAAAATCAGAAGCACCTGAAGCTAGCACGGTCCGCTAAAAGTCGTGGGTTGGAAGGATGCCAATGGGCGAGATAACTCAGATCGCGCAATCAGCCCACTGTGTGTGCCCCCTAAACGAGCCACGTTCTAGATGCGTTTGACCAAAACTAGGGCCACATCAAGGCACGGCAGGCGTTATTCGGGTTCCGCTCCCATAACAAATGCCGAACATGGAGGTGTGGTGGCACACCTGGAAGCGGCTAGGGCCTAGGGGCCCCGACCGCGCAAGCCAGCCTGCGCCCACTCCCATCTCCGGTCTTCTTAACTCTGTCTTGACACCGGGCATAGGTGGGGGATGAGAAGGAGAGTGTGTGGTAGATTCAGTGCAAGTTATGGCACTCCTAACCTGTAATATCCGAGCCACGTGTGGCAGCACGCATAGGGGCAACTCCAGCCGCGCCAGCCATCTGTGTCCTCTCCAGCCTTCGATCTTCTTGACCTGGTCATTACACCGTGTCCATATGGGCAACGCAAGCCCACTACCACTGCAATCTAATTAACGCGCAAGTCACCCTTTCTGCGCCATCATGTTATGGAGCACACGGTGGACCTTGTCAAAATCGACGTTCAGACTTTCATATAAACTTATATTATTCGTTTCTGAAAGGGGACCCGGCGTTTACTCCAAAGAAGTTGCTCGTTTGCATGTAAAATAATCATGCAAATTTCTGAGTTGAAAATTAACAGTCATATCCAAACACTTACATTCATGCCACTTTACTAATCCTTTGCAGAATGATCAACTGAGTATTCATACGTGGAGCTTATTTGCCCCAAACCACGTATAGAACGCTGGGTGACCCAGCATGAAGACGTGACTCGTTGCTGTTGCGTCACTCGACAGGGGAGACAGCAGCGGAACAGATGTCACGTACGCCCTTCACGTTTAACGCTTGTCTACTATTTAGCTGGAGAATCTGTGTCAAATATTAATAGAGCGAACCGTTTTACTTTCCCAGAGAACGCACCATTTTTCAAATTATCTTTCGAAGGCTGAGCGTTTTATGATAGCCCTGGCCAGTAGAGTAACTGGGCGACAACGCGACATTGTGAAATCAACATCAGCCAGGAGACAAAAAAAATGACAACACTGTCTCTTAAATTCGCACGCACCGTATTCTGTTTACGTAACCGAACCAGAACTTAGACCCGGTAGTTTACGTATGCCAACCGCCCAGAGGACAGTCGCCTTTGGCAGTGAACATTCATTCGGTTATCGCCGACACCCTGACGCCGAAATCGACAGGAGCTGGCATCCTGCATAGTCTTTCCCCAACCCCACCCCCCGTGTCAGCCACCAAGTCGCGACGACGGGAAGAACTGCCCGCGCGTCTATGCGTGGCGGATAGTGGAGCAGATTTATTGAATGTTATACACTGACCGATCTCATAAAATGTCAACAGAAATTCTGAAATGCTTCTTCGAATCGGGCGGATTACGCAAGTATACGAGCTGGAAAACATTTTGACAACATGCATACTGCTTAAGTAGTTAGGTGTACCGTGTGGGGTTTTTGCAAGTGGCTGAAAGCATGTGGGAATCCTGATATGTCTCCACAAAGTAACGTTTCACCTGTCCTCCAAGACAAACCTAAAGCCTGTAACCCGTGTGTTGGAAGGGGTGCACGTAGACCAGGAATGATAGAGAACCGTCCCTTCCTCAAGTCACTCCATGCAATCGCCGTCCAGTGAGTCCCAACTAAACCAGGTCGTTGAGCAAGCACATACGCACACGACAGTTCGTCGTAGTCGGACGATGTCCACCGTATGCTCCATGGGAGGGTGGGGCAGGGACGGTGACTTGTGCGTGATTTAGTTTAAAGTGATAGTAGACTTGCGCTGCAGCTACCGCACTCTCTCCTCCTCCCCCACCTGAGCCCGGTGTCAAGACAGAGTCAAGAAGAGCGGAGGCGGGAGATGACGCAGGTGGCTGGCGTGGCCGGGTCCCCTAAGTCATAGCCGCCCCTAGGCGTGCCACCACACCTCCCATGTTCGGCATTTGTTAGCGGAGCGCAACCCGAATAATGCATGCCGTGCCCTGATATGGCCCCCGTGTAGGTCCAACGCATCTACCACGTGGCCCGTTTAGGGGGCCAACATACGCACACACACACACAAGTTGACTGGGCTTGCCAAAGGTTACCTGAACCGGGAGGTCCAGTTCCCTACTCAGCAGTAATAGCTAACAAGCGATAGGGCGGCGTTCCTGTTCGTAGGGTGACAATCACCTCTGACAGCTTAAGTTTGTAGGGGCAAATGGCACATTAGGTTTATCCGCGGCCCTTGGAAACTGACTATAATTGGCTGTGTGGTTCTCATCATCTCACCTTCGGGGAATAGGCCCCAGATGAGGGTAAGCACGTACTCAACAAGTAACGGTAGGCATGTTATGTGACAGAGCCCTAAACTTTCCACCAGGAACGTTCGACCATTTAGTTTTTAACCCTGCTGAGAAACGGAAAAGGGAAATTAAGCGGAAAAATTCGGCTGCTAACGAACAAATAGCCCTAGGCGGAGGGAAATTTTTCACTACTAAGGAGTATGGGAAATAAATAATACATAGTCGAACGAAAAGACGTTTCGATAGCTTGACATTATCTGTCAAAAAGTCCTTTTCGACGTAAGTGTTTGGCCGACAGCGGTGGCGTGCAGTTTACGGACTTGCTCCCCGTATTTACTACTTGCATAGTAACAGTCTGAGACACCCGCTACAACGATAAAAGTTTGGTTGTCACATTCGAGAGGTGGAGAAAAACATCCATCCTTGATACTCATAGGGCGGGGGTGGGGGGGGGGAATGAGTGATGGATGCGCTTCAGCACAGGCTAGCGCCTCACGGATAGTCCACCGAATGAACTAACTCCCCCCCCCCCCCCCCCCCCCCCACCTCAGGGAGTAGCGATGGCCTGCGCGTGAGTTTTATCATTCGAAAGAGAACGGGCGTGGCAACGCCCCCCCTCTCTCCTTTCTCACACTAATCATCTTCAACTGACAGAACAAGGACTGGGGATGGGCATGGAATCCGTGGCGGAATTGGCGGGGAACCTACGCATGCAAGACAGGTGCTGGTACTCGAACCAATCTGAGGCCAATTTTATTAGCAACTTGTGGACATTCCAAGTCACTGCTTAAAAGTGAAACAGCAGATCTCTCTCTCTCTCTCTCGGTCACTCTTCGAGTATTTACTAGTGACCAGTGCGATTAAAGCCGCCTGGATGTGACATCACGCGCAAAAGTGCTTGGTTCACGTTTGCGACAGAAACAATAATGCCCGAGTGATCTTGGTATTCGTCTCAACCCGACATTTCGTGAGATGGGACTAGTAAACTGTCAACTGTGGGCAACAGTTCGAATGATTAGCAGTGATTGCGAAAGAGAGGGGGTTATCCTCCTGGTCCAAATTCCCAGCCCGTAAAAGGCGGGACCCATCCAATTCTTCAAGGGCACGATGATGACATGCGCGTCAACTGGATTGTAGCAAAGGGGAATTGTGCCGCAACTATATGTCTCTCTCTCACACACCGACATACACGACAATTCAACGGTCGCAGTCCGACGATGTCCACCGTATGCTCCACACCATGGTGGTGCAGGAACGGTGTCTTGCGCGTGGATCAGTTTTAAGTGATAGTAGCCTTGCGCTGCAGCTTCCACACTCTCTTCTCCTCCCCAACTGAGCCCGGTGTCATGACAGATTCAAGAAGACCGGAGGCCGAAGAGGGAACAGGTGGCTGGCGCGGCCGGAGCCGCCCCTGGGCGTGCCACCACACCTGGCTCGGATCCCACGGAGTGGGAGTGTCATAAAGGCCACATTAAGAAGAAGCCATTGCAGCCTGAATCTTAGTCCGCCAGTCAGCCACTCCACACAAAACAAACATTGGGCTGACCATGCGGTCCGAGTTGTCCCGTCAGTTGGCAACCTTCCAAGCCACGGCTTTTAGCACACCGTGATAGTTTCAAGCGCGTCAGATTGTTTATAGTTAGGAAAATGCGCTGAGCTGTCGACCTCACTCTTTCCCCAACCCCCACAATCAGACCCCCGTTCAAGCCAGTCAGTTGTCTGATGTGGGAGTGGACGCATTGGCTGACGGGTCGGCGTACGTGTCTTCGCGCGCCACAACACGAACTGGCCCCTATAACGCACACACCCGGATTCACTATATCGTGGGATATGGAGGAGCCATCGCCGTCTGACTCCCAGTCCGCTGGTCAGCCACTCGACACACACAGCGCATACACTGGGCCGACGGCGTGGTCTGGTGTAAGCGTCAGATTGGAAGCCTTTCAAGCCACGGTTTCTAGGACACCGTGATATTCTTAGGTACATGACGATGGTGAGGATGTTGTCTATGTATTGGTATAAGTAGTGTGCGCTGATGTGGCTTAGCCTCCGGTGCTTCGTTCCGGTTACAAGACAGAGTCAGGAAAACTGAGGTCGGGCCATGATAAAGTAACAAACCCGTCTGGGCGTGCCACACACAGGCCGATCCCTAACAGCAAACGCAGCACGCTGCCCTAAAAAGAATTTCGAATTACATAGGAGTGAGAAGTGTCATAAGGACAGAATCAAGGAGTCATTGCTGTCTAACACGTATTCCAAAAGGGTAACTAAGTCGTCACATACAGCGGCAACATGGCAAGCCACGGCTTTTAACGCGTCATGATATATTTCGAAGTGCGTTCAAATTAGTAAGGCGAAGAATGCAAGGCAGAAATGTACCTCAGTGTCGCCCTCACACTCTTTCCCTCTCCCATGGGCCGGTGGCTTGTCTGAGTCAAGTCCACTGGGAATTCACTCGGGCGCAGCGGCTGACGTGATGTGAGTAGGCATCTAGGGTATGCCACATCGGCGACGTGTATAATCTGGCATTCAATACAACTGAAGGCCCTGACACCGATCGAAACACAGTTTTAAACAGCGCACAAACTGGGACAGGTCAGGCTATAGTTGAAGGTTGCAGGCCATTCTACCAATGGTCCACAGTCAGACGCGGTCCGTTGTGTGGCTGTAAAGGTTCACTTGTCACGGCCGTCTCCACTACTGGTTCAGACCTTAAAATGACATTGGACTAATAGGCACGACGATCCAAGTATTTGCAAGTAACCTGATCTAAGGGGGCGATAATGACTGCCAAATTTCAGGGTCACCGATTTTGCCGGTGTGAAGTCAGCGCCAAGATCCACGTTAGGTGCGTGACTCACCCACCCAGTAGCTATTGGGATAGCTGCAGAGACGGAATGCTATAGACGATAGCTGACGCCAGACCCAACACGACAGTTCGACCGTCGTAGTCCGACGATGTCCACCGTATGCTCCATGGGAAAGTGGAGCAGGGACGGTGACTTGCGCGTGATTTAGTTTAAAGTGATAGTACTACTTTCGCTGCATCTACCGCACTCTCTCCTCCTCCCCCACCTGAGCCCAGTGTCATGACAGAGTCAAGAAGACCGGAGGCGGGAGAGGACGCAGGTGGCTGGCGCGGCTGGGTCCCCTAAGCCCTAGCCGCCCCAAGGCGTGCCACCACACCTCCACGTTCGGCATTTGTTATGGGAGCGCAACCCTAATAACGCCTGCCGTGCCCTAATGTGGCCTCCGTGTTGGTCCAACGCATCTACCACGTGTCGCGTGTAGGAGGCACACACACACACTAACACCCAGATGACAGTAGTCTTCCAGCCAGATTGCACTAACCTGAGTCAAATTTGAAGAGAAGGGTCACATTGCGCGAGTTGCAGGGCACGTTAATGAATGTAGAGGGAGGCAAACCGGAGCGACAGAACCAGCCCACGATGGGGATCGGGGTGGAAGAGCTGTCGAACTCGACGTTATCGTCAAAGGTTGGTCGAAGGATGCTGGAAATATTGCCTAGGAAAAAGGACTTGTCCATAAGGACACCTAGGCCATTCCGGAGGTAGGAGCGTGACTGATCCGAGACTGTCGACGAGGTTGCTCCGTATATGTCGGGCAGGTTGCTGGCGAAAGCGTTGGAGGCGAAGATTCCGTCGTAGACAGAGTCATTCAGAACGGCAGAACTGTTTCCGCTGGCGGCATGGTAGACATCACCTTCAGGGATTTCGTACTGTAACACGTGATCTAAGGGAGTCAGAAAAGTTTCATGCAGTGGTGAACAAACTTATTTTACATATGCTGGCATCCAATTGGATTGGGGTAAGCAACATATCCGATTACCTGGGTTACTTTCGTTTGAATAGAAACGGAATTTTAGGAGGCTGGGTTACCGCACAAATGCCCACGACCAACCACACCTCTATCTAGTACCAGTAGAGACAAAGAACTATTGTGATACTCTACTAACCTGGCAATGAATGCTAACCCTAACGAACACGATGGTTAGGTTGGCGTGGATAGGTAGGGGTTCAATAGGATCTAATACAATGCTAAATAACAGCTCACATAAACGATGAGGGTGGGCAAATAGATTTATTTTAATTGCCAACGCTTTACCGTCATCTTCCGTCCTTTAAACTGCCCTACCCCCGTTGCCAACGTTCCCGTCTTACATGCCTACCTGTCGATTTTGTTCGTTAGTAGTTCGTACAATAGTTAGTAGTAGTTAGTAGTAGTAGTAGTAGTAGTAGTTAGTAGTAGTAGTAGTAGTAGTAGTAGTAGTAGTAGTATTAGTAGTAGCAACAGTAGTAGTAGTAGTAGCAGTTGTATGGTAGTAGTGGTAG
Organism: Schistocephalus solidus; assembly: GCA_017591395.1. NCBI lineage: Eukaryota > Metazoa > Platyhelminthes > Cestoda > Diphyllobothriidea > Diphyllobothriidae > Schistocephalus > Schistocephalus solidus. Next base: position 72,753 of record WEDG01000418.1, on the reverse strand, counting down.
AAGTAGTAGCAGTAGTAGTAGCAGTAGTAGTAGTAGTAGTAGTAGTAGTATTGGTAGTAGTAGTATTAGTGAAGTAGTAGTAGCAGTAGTAGTAGCAGTAGCAGTAATAGTACAGCATCAGAAATATTAAGTAGTAGTAGTAGTAGCAGTAAGTAATCAGCAGCATGTAGTAGTAGTAGTAGTAGCAGTAGTAGTAGTAGCAATAGTAGTAGTAGCTGTAGTAGTAGTAGTAGTAGTAGTAGTAGTAGTATTAGTAGTAGTAGTAGTATTAGTAGTAGTAGTAGTAGTAGTAGTAGTAGTAGTAGTAGTAGTAGTAGTAGTAGTAATAGTAGTAGTAGTAGTATTAGTAGTAGTAGTAGTAGTAGTAGTAGTAGTAGTAGTAGTTAGTAGTTCGTACAATAGTTCATTGCCGATTAGTGGGGTCACACAGCCATTTGTCGCCACAATAACTCCTGAGGGAATAAATGATGACACCAAAGAAAACAGGCGATTGTAGTCCAGCGATGGTTGCTTATGCCTACCCTCAGTGAGGGTCATTCCTGTGCTTCGTAATTTCTCCCTGTTTGAGTGGCGTGCGCATACTACACGTAACTTGAAGCTCCAACTCTGTGATGAAAGGCTAGCACTGTTCTGCCTCATAATCTTCTCTGGCTCACTATGTCTGTTTACGTCCCTACTTCACTCCACATTGCTTAAGGTGAATATCTACTGATGACTTTACTGCTCTCTTGTCAGCATTTACTGCGACAATTAAATGGTAGTGTTAAAAGACAGCATCTAAAGGCTTACTTAATTCTAGTCTGAGGATTGTCTGGTATGATTCCTATCCTATTCCCTGTCAACCTGGTACTTCGAAACGATTTGTCATTCCATCCCTTGACTGACTGTTGATATTGTAGGAGACCGAAGTACAGAAAGGACGAGCTGACTTGTCACGGTAGTGGCCGTACGCGTTTTTCTATTACGCTTTCTGCCTTAGACTTTTCAATTAGTCTTTCGTGATATGATATTCTGCGTATTCCTCGAAAACGCTTCTTGCCTGAAGGCTACACTATGTGCATGACCTCCGGAAAAACTGACCGATATTCTCCGTGTGCTTTCCTGTGTACAAGGCCAGAGAGGATAATGTAATGTTCAGGTTGGCTTTTGACTGACAGCTTTCAAACGACCTGCGCAAACTGTGCTCTGAGAGAGTTAACAATTAATCAGTACATATTTTCCCCTGCTGTTCTATACTCACCCACATTATGTCCTATTTTATAGGAGCGATACACAAAAAAAGCATTTATCATAACAAGTTTGTAGGAAATTATGTTTCTTCAAAAATGGCCTCAGAAGGATGGAGTTATTTCGGATTTCTAAGTTATTTATTTTATTCCTGTGACGTTACCTTTCCAGCTCAACTGTTGTTTCGTAAAAAACGGTTAATATCTGCCGCAGTATTCTTTGCACACCAGGAGGTGGTCTCGGAGGAACACGTACTGTTTTCTGTATGTAGACATGAAAACTCAAAATATGAAAACAAAAAACAGTTTTTGGCTTCGAAAGAAACAAGTGGTAGTAAGCTATTGTGACACTGAAGCATTCTCTCCCTTCGCAGGTCAGAATTGAAGGCTAACTCATTATCAAACGCCAATCATATATGCAAGTTTTTGCTCACTCTGTCTATATGAAATAAGACCCAAATTACACAAGTACGAAAAATCAATAGAAAAATGTACGCTTCTAACGAATGTCTTTTTCCAAAGTGAAATTTACGCAGTTAGCTATAGATAAACCTAGTGAGAAACCAGTACGCTGCCCTGTTGGACTTGATTTGTTTCCCCTGGTCGATTGTGCAAACCCACTTAAGCAATAGTTTGAACTTTTAAAAGTTTTTACTCGAGGTCTCATGTGCGTCACCCAATAAGAGTGTGCCATATAAAGAGGTTAATATCAAAACACAACTTAGACTAATAATTCCACTGAGATGATTTACCTTCATTTAGTAAACACCGGCACACGTTACTAACTTGCAAATCAAGTTAGAACAAGGGATGGCGACAGTCTAGTTGGCAGCATTTCATAATCACGTTCACGGGGAGCACTAAAAGGAACCACTTGTGTCAAATTTCATTCCGCCGAAGGCTACACCTTCACAGCACCCAAAAAATCTTTGTTTCAAGGAAGGCTTGAATGCATAAATATTTATGCATAACCGAGACGGTGAGAACTGTTCAATGCCGTGCAGTAACTTTCCCACTTCGGTCAAAAGCCTTTGTCTACACTAAACGAATCCCTCATCAGGTCCTAGCATATTTACCGAGCAATGTGAAGGCAATGGTCGGCCGACAATGCCACAAACAACGAATAAGGCTACAGTAAAAGAATCTGATCTCGTGATGCAACTTGGGATGTGCCCAATAAAGAAGGCCTCTGCTCATCACCTGGAGGACAATAGCCTTAAGTCAAGGCGGTTTTTACGCACCGTCAAAGGAGTAGCCAAGCGCAGCCACCTGCAAGCACATTGATCTTGCAACAGACTTCTGGTAGGGAAAGAGTCTGAAACGACGCACGGTCACCGGCGGTGAGAGGGGAATCGTCTGCATTCGACTGCTATCGGTGTTCGCCGGAATGAGCTGAAAGGAAGGGAGGGGGCAATGCATTGTAAAAAAAAATAGTATGTTCAGAGTCTGAACAAAAATCCAGTCACTGCATGTTTAGGTACGACGACTTTTGTTGTTATTGTTGTGGGTCAGTCTTGGTCTCAGTGGTGGTGGCAGGACCAGGACAAAGCTACCCCCATTGCTGCCCCATCGATGTGACTGCGGTTTGCAGAGTATTGACGAAGTGCGGTGTCACGGCAACGGTGAGTGCGTCAGGTACCGGGATGGTAGCGGGACTGGTGGTAGCGGGACTCGTGGTAGCGGGACTCGTGACGGCAGGCGGTCGCATGGCCTGGCAGTTGCTGGCCGCACTCGCTCGGCCACCAACCCCTTCTCCCCCCACCTCGATGCACGTGTAGCAGGGCTAGAACCGCGTGATGCAGTAAAGTTCCCCTGCTAGAGAAAGTAGCTGGGTACTGTACACACTTTGGGCGCGACGTACCAACTTAACGAGTGGGCGAGTGTAGACGTATGAGCACTGTCATCACCTTGAGTGTCAGGGATACAATTCCTCATCTTCCCACCCCCACTCCCACAGCTAGTCTGAACAGTGCGTGTTACATTGCGTCGACATAAAATTGGGGGAAAAACCGGTGTGGTATGGCATGTAACCCCATTGGGTGGTTGATCAAAAACATACCTTATTTTTTTTTATTCAGGCAGGTGTGTTTGATAACGGTTTGCCTGGCGAAAAGGGGGTATGCGATACACGGACTTTGAACTTCACTAGCGCTATGGACGTTAAAATCGCCCGTAGAAGGTTAGGGTTGGGGCTACGTTTAGGCTTCGTGCTAGTGTTCAGCGTTGGGTTATTCTTAGGGGTTCAGAGCCTGGGTCGAAATTGGGGCTAGGGTTTGAAGACTTAGGTTCAGGCTACGGTTACCTTTGAGTTTTCCTTATAATTTTACGGGTTAAAAGTTATATATACCCGTTAGAGGCATAGTCACGGTTGGCGTTAGGGTTGAAGACGACTACAGTCTTTCCAGTGGGGTTGTATACCCTTTTCAAAGACCTACCACAAAGCCCTTATATATTCACATAGGAAAATCTGCATCCGTAAGTAAAATAGCCGAAATAATCCGAAACATTGTTCATTTGAGTACTATCTGCAGGACTTTTTTGGACAAGGCATATTAAATTTTTAGACTTCTGTGCGAATTCTTGCATAGCCTACTCCTACTAATTGCTTCTAAATCTAGTGTCTCTTCATAATCTAAGATTCTGTGGGATTCGGTGCAAGCTCTGTCGACAGGAAATTTATGCTATGAATGGGTTGAAATCGTGAGCCAATGGTACGAAGCACAAGAAGCTGAAAGTTGGAGCCGAGTTGGGCAACCTACCTGCATTTAATGACTTCTACCACCTGTTCATTTGACTAATACCTTATGAATCAAATGTCTTTCTATTTAACCTTCCAGTATTGACTAGACCTAGGAAAGCTCCGCACTGAGTACCGATGAAAAGTATCTTTGCGACAACCTACTCTTTTGTGCATGAATTGGTCGAACCTTGCTAGGAGTTAAAATGGCTGGTCAGCTTTCCCTCTACAGTCCGTCAGCGCACTTTAACCGAAAAAATAAACGCCGAAAGACATGCTGGTCAGTAATTAGTTTTGCCATTTAAAATTTCTGCTTCCGATTTGGTCGCTGAAGTATATTTCGACTTGACGCAGAGCCCGTTCATGCACTACTTACAATTTAAGCCTCCGCCCACAAAACGTTACTTTTTTCAGCGTTTCCAGCCACGGGATCTTTACTGATTTGCCACGAGACGGGATATCATATTCAGAAGGTATGCAACAACGTGCTCAACATACGTAACAGAGCAGCTAGTAAGAACCAGGCACGCTCGTTTGAAGACGATCTCGCGAGTTTGGAACCCTACGGACTTCGTTGCAGCAAATGCAAACACATTTTCATGTGCATTTAGCAAACATGAAATTGGCACATAAAGTAGAGTCAATAGACTGCCAGCGACGATCAAACTTGGCAATTCGCATTCCAAAGACGGTCACACAATATGGTAATGGGAGAGAAGGCCAATGACCCCCCAGTGGCTCTTTGAATAAACGCAATACTATGTTTCGTGGCGCCTGAGAATCCGAGGCTCACCCATCAACACGAATTGCGCGTTTCAGTGCTGTGTAAAACCGGAGGACGTAAACAGATCTTGCCCCTTTCAGGACCAAAACTGTGATAGAACTACGTTGACAGGTGACCGATATCGGGCCACACTGGAAAATTTTGCGTGTCCTTCCGTGGTGGACAGGCCCAAGACATGTGGTGTCGGCAAGTGCCTTCCGCATGGAAGAGGAAAGCTGGTGTGAAGGGGTCTGATAGACGAGGGCAAATCCAAGCCGGTCACAGAAATATACTCACAGGAAAAATAGACTCCAGCAAAGGCAAGCTCCAGATCAAAAACGAATTTAATGATTACACAGCATTTGAGCGTGCGTGCGCGCTTAGACCGAAAGGCAACAGAGGACGTTGGCACAAAGTGAGAAATAATGGCAGTTTGACACCTTCATTCCCCGTCCATTCTCATGAACACGGGATGCAGTCGCCTATGCTACCGCATACCTATCGCCTCCCTATCCACCGGCGAGGGTTAACCTCTGGTGCGATAATGGTTTAATGGCCAGTCTTCGAGTTGGAACTGGCTGAAATTTAATCAAACGCGTTTGATGCGGGCGTGATGATGACTTCGCAAAACTGGCTCATCAGGTACTGGCGGTGAGCAGTGTTCGCTAGTGCCGCCCGGGTGGAGTAATTACTTCGGTCAAACTAAGAACCAACATGCATAGGTGGGGTGGCCATTTACCTGTTGGCGTGATTACCCACTGAACAAGCGCGCGGTGGCTGCCTACGCTACCAACACCAGTGTCGGTAAGCCAGATGGCCAAGGGATCATCACGCGCCAAAATCTAACACCACCAATGATGCAATCTCTGCGATTAAAGACTCGAATGCCGGCCGTAAGCCCCGAAAGGCAACCATCTGGATGATGGAGGGAACTCGTTAGCACTGTCATATGTATGCAATAGAATAGTGACAGCCTCCTTTGAATGCTACAACGCCTGTTCAAATTTCTCGACATTGTCTTAAATGTTTGATTCGACATGAAATCTGAAGGTCAGTCGTATAAAGATTTTCTTTCAGCGACCGTCTACTTCTTCTCAACTGCTTCCGGGTACTCACATTTTCTCTTGCGTCGACAATATGAACTATGCTTGAGGCGTTCACACATTGGCTTACGAGAGTACTAAGCCCAAAAGTAGATCACTGACACAGAAAGCGCAAACAGATTTGAACTGACTTCACGTAGTGGCTGCGCGGATAAGAACCTCGCGTACTTACCCCCAAACAAGGGTGGGGTATGGCTGGCTTATAAAACAAAAGGACCCTCCCCGTCTCTACCCTGTCGTCGTCAGTGCCTTCGCGATGCCTATATTAGCCGGCGCTGAATGAAACCACAAAACACAACGCAAAGAATATGTCCCATTGCCCAATCTGTGAACGCAGATCCAACATACTTCGCTATTCGGCTACTCAAAACCCTTCATTGCGTTTCGTGGCTGTGAAAGTGAAGGTGAGTGCTGCACAATGGTACTCCAGACAAATTCACCGCTTCGGCTTACATACCATGTCTCGAAGTCGAACATCTGGCCCATAGAATGTGCAGTGTCGATCAATTCCCTATTGTGCAATTCGATCAAACATTTAAAATGCCCGAACCATATGTCCAACCGCAGAATTTCTCACCAGATCCCTGTCCTTATAAAGTCCAGTCAGCGGCGCTGTGACGATTGACGAAATTGTCAGATGGGGCTAAATCGGATCGAAGAAGTTAGAGGCGGTCTTCAAGTGTTTGAGATCGGGTTATTGAACTCAATGTCAATCGCAGCAACTTTAGCCAACAATCGCAAGACATGAACCGCGGTCGTGGTACCGTAGGCTCCGCAGCACTAAATCTTCGGTGGCTGTAGTCGCAAGTAATAAGTTGTGACAACGGCTGTCGAAGTAGCATAGAGATTTTGATAGTATTATCCAGGCTGGGCACTAGATTCCGATTAGCCAAAAATATTTTCTTCGCTAGACATTAACTTATGAAATGCCCCTCACAGGTTATTTTTCGGTTTATCCTCTCGTTGGATGAAGGGCACTGGTAGCGAGGAAACCTCATGTAAACTTCTCCGGTCAATTTAGTGATATTGTGTAGCAAGCAAGACTATCAAGGCATTCCGGATACATGGAATCGGTAACGCGACACGCTCGTTTCGGTATACTTTGGAGCTTAATCTGCAGTGCACACGGGCAGTCATATAATGGCTGGAAGGAAGGAGAAAGCCAGCTTATCAAACATGGCGTTGTGTATGGGTGGCTGGCGATGACAGTTTAGAAATGGCCATCTAATATCAGTACTTCGCCAGCATTTTTGATATAAACGCTTCAATTATTTTCCGAACCTGTGAATGTACATGCAAAACATAAATATAATGTACTTTCCGAATTGCAGCTGTAGGTTTAATTTTGAGAATTTATGCGGATTACTGCCATCAGCATGTTTGTCTAGGACAGGAAGAAGGGAGGAAAATACATGGGAAAGTTCGCCTGAAATAAAGTACGATTATTATGAATATCACTGCTCAACAGGATGAAGCGCAATCAGAGTAGTATTAACCATTGCTTAGGCACGGGCTTTCCGTACCTCACCCTGCCGTTAAATTACAGGCATGGTTCTCTTTAGAAAAGACACATTACACGTTTTATCACTGCATGCATTTTCTCCCTTTCCCCGCTCCATTGAGTGGAGTGGGTTAAATAAAGTGAGCCTAAGACACAATATTACCGGCGATATTTCTCTGTAGGCCATTGAATGAGGCATCCTTCAGGTCTGGCGAAATATGACCCCAGAAAGAGTGCGCGCGCAGTCATTCAAAAAGGCCTGTTGGCCCATGCTAACAAACCTACTAAGGACAGAAATGCGACATAGATGACTAGGCCGTCATGCCCGGTTATGCACTGTGGTGTGCTTTGTCCACAGTGAGATACGTAAGGTTCTCCAAGTACGCAGACGTCATGCTTTATGGTGATTAAGCATTTTCAAAGGCCCTGCTTGCTCTTGGAATATTTCTAATATTATTCTAGCGCTGCGTCAGCTACAATGTCCGCTTCGAATGTTGGTTCTATGTTATTGACAAAATATTTAATTCCGACGATAGCAATGCATTAACTTTCTAATGATTGAAATGGTCAAATGACTGGCTCTGCCGTTTAATAAGAGCAAGTGTATCATACGAGTCGGAAAACCGTCCTTTAAGACCACAGTTTACAGTTTGAATGGCATTCCATTGAAGAAGTGGATACCCAAATGGACCTGGAGTGTGGATCGCACCCTCGCTTAAACCCTCCTACATTTAAGCAAAGGTAGTAGTAGCAAGCCATGTTACGTTCGCCTCGTTAAACCTTGAGAGCTTTTTCGCGAACTTCACTACCAAATGCTTCGTAGTGGCCGAATATGTAAACAATGACTTTACGAAAAATGCTTATCTTCTGCCCATTGTGTTTAAATCCGGATTAGCAGGATCCATGTTATACAAAACGTATGTTATCGCATTAGCTTCCATTTTAACATAAGTTGTTCTAGCGTCCATCTCCAGAGCTTTCTGGTGTTACGTATCTGAGCTACGACCCACTTTCCGTGGTAGTAAAATAAATATTGGTAAACAAATTTATTGCTCCTTTTAGTGGCAAAAACGTCAGAAATGTGCAAAGCTGACTTTTTATAGCTGAAGTCCTTTTCTTGTTTCTGGATAACAATGCAATTCATTACGCTTGCATTCACCTTTGCATTTCACAAAGGTAGCGAAGTAAGCCATGTTGATTCTGTACCTCGTTAAACGAGCTTTCGCAGCTATACTACGACTGCTTCGCAAAGTCGTCCGGAACATTCAGTAGCGCCACAGTTGGAGTCGCTATCCAAAGCTTGGAGACCCTGGGCGGCGAAAGGACGTCAACATCCTCGAAAAGGTCCAAAAGGCGAGCAACAAAAACGTCATTGGACATGGCTCACAGCCTTATGAAACACGGCTGTCGAAATCTCGAAAGCTCTTTCCCTTGCGCTATAGACGGCTTTCGGGGGACCTGATACTAACATTTCCGCCTACTACGCGTCCGGGACTGTTGTCTGGTACCAGGTGCTTTCTTCGAGTTAGCAACAACAACGAACTTGAGAGGTCATCCTCTCAAATTACGATGTGACAGGAGCAAGGCTAGACACTCGGAGTACTTCTTCTCCAAAATAGTAGTCGAAGCTTGGAATAGTCTTCCCTCTGGATGTTGTTGCGTCGGACTTACCTTCGGAGCTCAAGCGAAAGATAGATCGATATAATGGTGCGAGTTAAAACACGAACTGAAAGCTGCAGGAGAATGACACGACAAATAAAGGTATATATGATAGCTACTAGTTTTATATGAGGTAACGACGCTTTATGTTTGTTATATTTCGTTTGAGGTCTTGCACTCTCACCATAATTCCCATGCTGGGGTCCTCGAGGTCTCCGCTGCTTAATTATTTGCACACCTTGGTGACACCGTGAGTGTTCGCATCAGCTGGAACTGGCGGTGGCCGTCGTCCATGAGATTAGCTATGAACGTTTCTCACTTGGTTCGTACCGCAATGGACCGAGGATGATCTGGGCATATATTTCCGCCTTTGAAATCACTCAACGGACTCTGCAATCAGCAAGGGAGCATCTGGCTGATTCATGTAACCTCCCACAATGCCCTCAGTTGGACTACCCCAAGGGCAACAGTTTTTTCTCCGAAATATCACCGGGGTTTTAATTTTTAGTACAGCTGCGCAAAGTTGTGTGTCTGAATAAATAGCCGTGTTTGCTAAATGTGTTACCGGTTTCGAAGAAATAAAAGCGAAGGCAACACCAACAGCATTTACATAAATTGTTTCTTCCAATTTTAGACGATGCACTGAATTACTGACGTAGTTAATGGCCTTCGATTCAAATCTTGACCAGTCTTTCTGGGAAAGATGAAACTATCTAAGACTGCATGTTTCTTAAGCAACATGCGAAAATATCAAAGTATCCAGTCAGTTTCTCTACGTTTGCATCATCAATTTCCTTGCAAGTGCAGACGTTTGAGCTTATCTTTAGTCTTTACAGCTTACCGGTTTCCATTTTACACTCATTCTTTGTTTTCTTGCGGTAACATTGGCGGTAAGATCGCCGGAACTCGGGCTTCTAATATATTGCTTAAACTCAAGCAGAATGATGAGTTGACGTCTTGTGGATGTCATTGGAAACAAATTGAGCAAATTTAGGCTTGGAATTGACTCTTATGTGCGTTCATTGACGAATACTAGATTGCTGCACACAAATGCTCCTGTTTGAAATGCATGTAGATGTATGACAGGCCAAAGTGCGAGTGGGAGGACGAAATGATCTAGCTGTCACAGAGCGAGGCTTTAATTACAGGGATTGTAGTATGCGAGAAACCTCAAAACAAAGAGGCTTTTTCAAACAGAACCTTGCGTTCGCAGCATAATTAATTTAAAGGTAGAGCTATTTGCAAATTATTTCTGAGGTGAATGTAGTGTAATGGTTCCCAACGTGCACATGTCCTTATCCCAAACGCGATCTCACACATCTTTGAACTTTCCATTGGTCAATCTAACTTCGCGCATCACTGTACCTCATGTTATGTGAATATTCTGAATAATGGTTTCCATGAATTCGCAATAATGTGTACTTAAATAAAGAAATGCACCTAGCCTCGCCTTTAAAAGTGTGTTCTCATCCGTATTCTTGAAAGATACATAAAATATCAAAGTGCAGACCATTGATAAATAGAACTTAAGTGAGGCGGGAAACTTGACCAAAGCTTGATTAAATTCACGGCTCGGTGGAGCCTCATAGCTAAGTTAGTTAGAACGTTGGCTGTGCCAACCTTCCACTGGCTGTCGTGGTTCCAGATCCACAGCAGAGTTCATCGAGTGTTCCACGGCTAGGTCAAATGAATTATTCCAAATCTGGCAAATTTTCTACCAGTAATTAATAATTGTGTCTGTTAGAAAATCTGATTGATTCTAGCTTGACATGCTTATAAGAAACCCTGCTTGGGCAGTCAACTTACTGTATCAAGAAGTGGTGGATTCCAGTACGTTGCGTGCCAGCTGGGAGGTATGTTGAACCAAAGTGTTTTTAAAGTTACAGTTGCCAGTGGAGCCTGGTAGCTCAGTTGGCTAGAGCGTTGGCCATTACTAAACACTTGCTCATGGGTTCAATTCCACCGATGCCGCTGAGTTTGCATGAGTTGGTCAAAGGAAATAATTATTTTGTAAGAATGCGATTAATAACTGGTTAAGCAGAAGCTAACGCCTGATGCTAGCAACCAATTCACAAATTATAGTGTAATTGCATTTATTGTGCCCATGGTGATACCATTTCTCGTTAAAGTACTTGAGTACCGCAAGAAGTGGCAATAGTTCGTAGAGCCCAAAGAATGTTCGGAGAGAAAGAGAGTGGCAACAGCATCACCTCCTACCTACGCATATTAATACGCAGGGGTAGCAGTGATGCAAGGAACGTGTGAACTCAGCGTGGCGATTGACTGTTTGTATTTCATTTTAACTTTTCCGTTCTTAGCATGATTAATATCCAGTAAATGCGTGCAATATGGCATGATTGTTGTTTCATATGTATGTGAAATGTGCCTGCAAGGTGTTTGATTATCCTGCGTTTGTTTAAAACAATTTGACATATTTTCTCCACTTAAGTGGAGATAGAAAATTTATATCTTTGTTTTACCCTACCCCATCTGCTAAATACAATGCCTTAAAGCATAGTTTGCTGATAGGTATGTTATAACGAGTATCTCCTTGACACTATTTTCAATACTGTCTGAACACCCTATTATTTTTCGATAGTTTGCTGTAAGTTAGTTTACCTGCATGAATTCGGCTGTTTACTTTGTATAGCTCCGTTTTACATATTCTGTTAATTTAAATGTAAGTGCACACTTTTTGTTTAATGTTTAGCTTTTATTTATTTTTGCATTGTAGATTAATGTGGACAATATTTATGAAAAATTCATCTTTGGCATTTCGGGTATATTTAAACATAGTTATGGTTGTTAAGCCTTGACATTAAGGTACGTTACCGTGGCAACATTTCGTACCAAATAAAACTCGTACCACCAGGGCAGGCAGTTTATACACCTGTTTGAATTGGATGGAAATATTATTGTTTGAGGGGTTTTCTGAAATAACCATATATTAAATGTCTGTTAACGAAGGGGGAGGCAATTATTAACATTGGAAAAACTGATAATATCTTAGCTGGATGATGATCATGTTTTCATTTGGTAGCTATTTGACAAAAACGATAATTTTGGCATCCTGTGAAAATCCAATTTCATTTTTGATGAAAGAATAATGACGCCTATTTATGATAAAAAGCAGTTAAGACTTTAGAAATATCCCACTTAGTTTGCTTACATCAGGACTGCTGTAGCAAGAGGGCTTTAAGTTGTATATTGTATATTTTGAAGGGTTACAGACATTGCCCTTGATGATCCTTTTCATGCAAAACTATCTTCGCATATGTACAGTCGATATAAAATTGTGTTCATAAGAAAATCTTTTGAGTCAAAAGCATAAGATAACTTTCAAAATGCGTGTTCAGAGCTATAGGCGAAACATTGTGGAAACAAAAGTAGAAACCCGAAAAGATTTTTAAAAGAGCTGGTTTTAAGCAACCACGTTGCGAGAAGTCGTCTTTGTCAAATATAATGCCATCAAAGCCTTCTTTAAGAATTCAGAAATGCAGTCAGAGGTAACTGTCTCGCTTGGTAACGGTTCCAAGCTCCGTTTACGCTCCTTGGCTGAAACAGCGCACGTTTCTGAGGTTCAATCGCGTGCGTTTCGCCATTGACCTGTAAGGATGACCACACAGTCGCAGTTCTGCCGGCAAACTGCAGAAATTCATCCGATCTCGGGAAGGAGATCATGGCCCCAGATACAGAATGTCCAGGACTAGGCTACACCATGGTCTGCCTGTAGGAAGAGGACATACGTCAAGCTTTTTCAATCAGTCGCTGGTGCGGTAAAGTCGTACAAACTTTGTCGACCATCTTCGTTGCTCTCCGTTTGCACCTGTTTCGAGGAGGTCAACATCTTTCTTCCTCCACGGTATCCGGGCTGGTATTTCCGTATCTAAAGTGCGGTCTCACGAAGATGCCATATGACTTTTCCGAAAGAGATCAGGGGGAATAGTATTTTAAACGCGTCTGATCCAATGCCGTGTACATGTCGCCTTCGTATCTGACGGGCATCGCTTCACGATTGTCCAGGGCATCGTCGCACTCCATGCAGATGCCGTGTGGTAACTGGTACTGGTCGAATACTTTTCGACCGGCGCTTGCCGTAGGATCACGCACTTGGACCCGCATTACGCTTAACCAGCCACCAAGCCGACCAGAGCGCACCATAGTTGTCGATATTTCGACTGTAACCCTTTTGCATCATCAGCGCAGCTGACTTCGAATCCATATTTATGTCATCTGCAAAACATGACAGCTTCACAATCTAGGTCATTGAGACAGTCGTTAACGTAGATTAGGAAGAGTAGGGGGCCCAAAAACAGAACCCTGTGGAACACCACTCTACTTTTGCCCATTCCGAGCTAGAGTTTCCAAACAAACAACTCTCTGATATCTGAAAGACAGGAAACTCTTGATCCAATTGAAAAGTTTTTCCTCGAAATTCCGACGTTCCAAATCTTCTGTAAAAAGAAGCCCGTGTGAGTAAACTATCAAAGGCGCTTCTTGAAGTCAAAAATACATCTAATGGATGACCTAATCTGTGCGCTTTTGTCGATTTCTCGATGCGACTGAAGGGCACGCGTGAAAGACAGGAACCTCCTGGACGGAAGCCGAGTTGGACATCGCATAGGATTTGGTTGTTTTCCAGATAGCGCATTAAATGCTCTTGCTAATACGCTCCATTATTTTACACACTATGCAAGTTAAACTGACAAGGTAATAATTTTTCACAGATCCAGTCGTGAACCTCCTTTTATAGATCGGGCGTTGAATGCACTTGCTTCTTCCGGGGGTTAATTTCTTCAAAGGAATTTTTGGAATATGATGGACAGTGGTACACACTGTTTCATCAGCAAAGTATTCTCTGTGCTTATGCAGGAATTATATCCGGCCCAGGCGACTTGGCGGGCTTTATACGAATTAATTCGGTTCTAACTATGTACGGTGAAGAAATACATAGGTCTAGGTCCTCTGTTGTGACTGAGGACGGAGGAAAAGGGAAAGGAGGGGTACTCATTGTTGACTGCTGGAATAGCAGCAAATTATAATTCTCTCAATTGAAGACGGTCTGAAAAGAATTTTGAAAGAGGGATGCTTTAACCTGGTCTTCGGTCTCAGTTTTCCGTCTGCAGACCAAAGGGCAGGAATCATTTCCTAATTCTCTTTGTACTCATATGTAGCCATATAGCATTTAAGGATGTTCTAACGATTTTCGCAGCTTAGAAGCCTCCCGTTTACAAACGTTGCGTTGCTGCCTATATTCCGTAAGTGGAATTATCGGAGCCGTTTTGTCTGCTAACGCCTCCAGAGAAGCGATTTCTTTTTCTGAAAAGGGGCCTGCAAGTTTGGAGTTAATCACTGGGTGGTTTGTGGTTGTCTTTCTCCTGAGAGGACCAGTTGAGGTTAACGTCGCTGCAGGCTCCGTACGCTGACATTGGATTTACCATGTAGTTCTGTTTCCCAGGATATCTCTGGGAGGTGAGATCGGAGGAACTCATCGTGGACACCAGGAGGTCAAAACGAGGAGGGACAGGGGAGAACCATGAGATCATCATCGGGATGCAACCTTGCTGACTGTATAGTCCACCAATCAAAAAGGCAAAACCATCAGAACCCGCACCGATCGTCAACTGAACCTGGAGACCATCGTCGGGGTTGCAAAATCGAGGAGGAAATATCAAGGTTGTCAAGAGTTTGCGATGCTAGTTTGAAAGGGGGACGCAAAGTGAATGCAAAGATTGACTCTGCGAGGGATGATGGATAATGAGACCAATGCGATATCCAGCGGGCTGCCTCAAATGCCGGGAGTGAGCACTGTTTTAAAATCCAAAAGTTTGCGAGTTTGGGAAGGGAAACAGACAATAAGATGACGTTTTATATCTTCTACCAGGTGCCACGTTTTAGCGTAATTTTTGTTTTGAAACATAGCTAATGTAGACGTCAACCTGTTTGCAATGAAGTCAAGGAGAGGCCGAGGATGCCGAGGGCTTCAGATTTCACCAGAAGACGTGTGTGCGGTACCTTGTCAGGCTTTGCTCAGGTAGTTGATCACAACCACTGTGCTGCTCATTACGACGAGGGAAGTGACGAGGTTGAGGAAAAGCGAAGTGACACGCTCGCATGATCTCGGGTATAAAACCATATTGCGAGTCGCTTAGAGCTTATTTTCTAAGCAAAATCGTGAGAATTTGATTAAAAAGTAATCAGAAGTTTTGCTGGAGCCGGGGTTTTTGTGAACGCCTCGTAATTTTTACGTCCGAACAGAGATCCCGACTTGAGGGAAGAATAATAGATGTCTTCCATGAGTCAGGAAAAGAATCCGTTTAAAGATAAACTGAGAATACATGGCTAGCAATCGGGGAAGCTCGACACTCTTAATAACTGAGTTTGAAATACCGTCAGTCCCAAAGAGTGCGAGTTTTCAGATGCATTTTGCTTACGAATTAGTTCTATGGAGAAATCAATGGTGCTGATAACATTGGTGGGGATGCCTGAAACGTCAGGAACCGGTTCGAATTCCATCGTAAAGATGATTTGCAAAGGACGCTAAACAGTTCTGCCTTGTCAGAGTCTTCGAGAACGAAGTTCTTCGTTTAGAAATGGAGAATTTCCTTAACCTCTCGTTTAGAGGAGGATCGACGGCAGAACAGTTGAGCAACAGATTTTGCAGAGTTTGGCTCACTGAGTGCATAAAGATTCCTCTATACTGTCACGTGCAAAACGAATCTTAGAGACTAATTCAAAATCCCTGCAATCATTATTGATGTACGAATAACGAGGTAGTATATTGACCTTTTAACTGTTTCCTCAATTTTGCTTTACCCTTGGCAAAGAAGTGACACGGTGGTTATTCCGAAGCGTAGGGCTTAACAATTTTGGTTAGCACAAATTCAGGATGAGTATTTAGAAACGACTGACATGAAGTCAGAAAGACTTGCTGCGTCGTTCATGAAGGAAAGATACTGCCAGTCAATAAGTCCAAAAAAGTTGTTAATGAAGCTCTCATATCTGCGTCAAAGCATGATAGGTACGACAGCGCAAGCCTTTTTCGATAGAACCAATTTGGTAATAGTGACAGACGTGCGTTTAAAAATATTCCCCCTGATCTATTCGGAAAAGTCTATGGCGCCTTTGTGAGACCACATTTAGATTACGGAGTACCAGCTTGGATACCGTGGATGAAGAAAGATGTTGACCTCCTCGAACAGGTGCAACGGAGAGCAACGAAGATGGTTGACGGTCTTAAGACTTTACCGTACCAAGAAAGATTGAAAAAGCTTGACTTATTTCCTCTTTCCTACAGGCACTTACGGTGTAGCCTGCTCTGGACATTCCGGATTATCCGGGGCCATGATTCCACCCTGAGATCGGAGGATTTCTTCGACTTTGCCTGCACAACTCATCTGCGTGGTCATCCTTACAAGGTTAATAGCGAACGCACGCGATTGAACCTCAGAAAGTTTTGTTTCAGCCAACGAGTGGTTCGACCTTGGAACTCGTTACCAAGTGAGATGGTTACCTCTGAAAGCATTATTGATTTTAAAAGAAGGCTTGATTGCATTGTATTTGACAAAAGACGACTGTCACAGCCTGATTTCTTAAAACCAGCCTTTTAAAATCTTTCGGGCTCTACTTTTCTTCCACAATGTTTCGCTTATGGCTGTGAAAAACGCATTTGAAGTTATGTTATGCTTTGACTCAAACATTTTTAAAAATGTACAACATTTTTATATTGACTGTACACATGCAATGATAACCTAACATTAATAGGGTCATCAAGGGCAATGCCTGTAACCCTTCAAAATATACATATATATATATACCCAAAACCTTTAGAATATTTACCTCTTGGAGTTGGTGACCACTGATGAAGTACTGGTATTCAAACCTTATCATCCTTCTGGAACTTGACCGCAGTCGGGTTATTTGGCATTTGTTAAGATTAAGGTTCCGCAGCCACTCATCACACCATGCTTGCAAGCGATCTATGTTTTGTTGTAATTTCCGCGCATCCTCCGGTTTTTCAATCGAGTTCCATAACTTCAGATCGTCAGCGAACATTACCTTCTCGCATGTCAGACAATCCAAGCAGTCGTTCCCGTATATCAGAAACAAAATGGGACCCAGAACGCTGCCCTGCGGAACTCCACTGTGAACGGTTTCCAGGTGAGACTTGGCATCTCCAATACAAACACGCTGGCGCCTGTCTGTGAGAAAGTCGGCCAACCATTTGAGTAGGTTGCCAGACACACCCATTTGACGGAGCTTAAAGATCAGACGTTTGTGTGGAACCCTGTCAAAGGCTTTGCTAAAGTCAATGTAGACCGCATCGACTACGTCTGGGAAATCGAAATCAGGTCACTGATATGCGACCCTACTATTTGAACGGTTTGCCACTCCGAGAAGCACACACACAGAAGGATCTTGGAGTTTGGATGAAAGACAACCTGAAGTCTTCCACGCAATGTTCCAAGGCAGCTTAATCCGCCAATTCAATGCTGTACGCTATCAAGCGGGCATTTAAAGTTTTCGATGAAGACTGCTTTTCTAAAGTCTTTGGTACGTTTGTAAGGCCACATCTTGAATATGCGATCCAAGCCTGGCGACCGTGGACCCAACAGGACTACAACATGCTCGAAAGGGGTGCAGCGGCGAGCCACAAAATTAGCAAGAGGTCAAGCTGAACTGCCATATGAGATTCATCTAAATAACCTAAAGCTCTATCCTCTGAGTTATAGGCGGTTGCGCGGAGACTTGATACAAACCTTCCGTATCGTGCGTGGCATGGATTGCGTCCTCCTATGTGACGACTTTTTCCAACTTGCCATTACGAAAAATCTCCGAGGTCATCCATTCAAACGTGACAAGTCTCCGAGGTCACCCATACAAACTGAAAAGAAAACACGCCAAACTTGAAGTGCGGGCCAACTTCTTTTCCCAACGGGTGATTGAAGAATCGAATCAACTGCCAGCCTCAGTTGTTCAGGCTGAAAGCGTTGAAATGTTTAAAAGAAGACTTGATGCATTTTTACTTGATGGATATATATTGAGTGGACAGCAATGATCGATATGCTTAAACGACTATCGCAATGTAACATTTACTTGTTTTGTTAGCGTCTATCTGTAAATAGGGTTTTTAAAATCTCTGTCTATCTCCCTTATATATACTGAATTATACTGAATTATTATATTTGCTTGAAAATGCCGTTCATTATTTGAGGAATGCACTGCTACAGCACAACAAAGCTTTGCGCATACATACAGATAAAGTTGCTACCTTTTGTTTGACACAGGTAATCAGCGATCCTTCCGAGTGACTGCGTCTAGATCCCACTGTGATAAAACTGTTTCATGTATATATCAATATGTTACTCACTACTTTATGGTAACATGTGTATTTTACCTTGAATATTTAATGTAACTTTTTAATAGGTTCTTCAAAAGCAATATGTTGTACCCTTAAATATACTGAACTATATGAAACGTAATGAATGGAGCCTCATTTTACGGACTGTCTTCTGAGTTTACGGTTTACCTTTCGAGGGGTCATGGAGAAAGCTGCTCGGAAAAGATGCACTACCTATAAACACTGCTCCTTAACATTTTGGATGGGCTGTCAATTGAGAAGTTTTGAAAAGGAATAATCCTCTTTAATAATAATAATAATAATAATAGTTGCATTTAATACCGGTTTACAGGCATTGTCAGATGAAATATTCAGTGGGTAGAGGCTGGTAGTAGAGGCTGGTCCATCTGATACGGAGTCTTAGGACAACACACTTGCCAACGATGAAATTTACATCCAACATAACCAACCAGTTGCTTAGTCGACCGAGACCCTCTTAAAGTACATCTCTGTCATCGTCAGACGTCATGGCAGTTTACAGTTTACCATCGTCAGCAAACATGACGGTCGTTGACACAGTCGCTGATGTAGCCTAGGGAAATGTAGATCTGCACCAATGAACACCCCATTTGTGCACAGGAAGCATAAGTATGTGAAAATTGGCAAATGTAACATTAAAAATACACGGGAAATGGTCACATTCAGATATAGATAGAGGAACGATCATTAATTTTAGTGGTACTGGCAGAAATATATATATATATTAAGTCACTTAATTGGGGGAATTAGGCTTTTACCCTTGAGCTCCCTATTCACATTCAAAATGAAAAAGAATAAACGTTTACAACAATATCTCTGACAAATGAAAACTTAAGGTCATCGATATTTCTTCATTCATTTATTTATCAATTGCCAGTTTACAGGCAAGGTCAAAAGAGATATATACAGAAGGGGGTCAAGCTGACAGTGAAAAAAACTCCTGATCGTTCTTTAAAGTATTTTCAGGAGAAAAAACTGCAGCTTGTTGAACAGATTAAAGTTTAGGAAAGGGAAGTGTTGACACAGGTGCATGGTGTAGTATTTCTCCTTTCGGTGTTGTGGATCTGGTCTTCTGTACTAGCAGCAAGTATACCGGCGAGCGGCTGCTAGCTGTAGACTGAGGAATAACCCGATTACGGACTGCAGAGCCAGCAATATTGCCTTCAGCATGAAATCCGGCATATGATTCAGAGTCCGTGGATACCATCAGAACGGAAGAGAGCTTCCAGGGAATCAGCACCCAAAATTCGTGGAAGGTGTCCTGAATGTAGAAAACTAGTGACAGCTCTCGTAAACAAAGGATAGTTTTGCTGAATTTTAATACTTCTGGGTAGTTTATTCCAGATTGCTATAGCGTTTACCGAAAAAAACTGACGGTATTTAACGGTGCGTGCCAAAGGAAGAAATAAGAATACATCTATATGATTGGTGCGCCGACAGTGGTCGAGCTGCCTCAGGGATGAAAGGAGGTTAAAGGTAAAACCGTTTAAAAGTTTGAACAGTAAAAATAGTCCCTTCTGTAATCTACGAAGCCACAACGGGTCGAGGCTTGTAAGCTCACAGCGTTGTTGGTAGGACAGGTTTCTGTGCTCTGAAGTAATAACTCTTTAGTAAAGAAGTGCTGGACTGATTCTATCTTCCTCCGTTCACTCGCGTGCAGAAGGCTAAATAGAAACGAGCAGTATTCCAGACTAGGTCTGACATACATTTTATAAAGGCTGGTCCTAATATTGAGGGTTTTAAAATTTCTGAGAATAAACCCAGTGGTTTGGCGTGCTTTAGAGACAATCAGGGCGCAGTTCTCTGACAGATTAAAACTACTAGAATATGATATGTCCAGATCCGTTATAAACCCGGGCACATTTAAGTCATGACCGTCTATGCTTAGATGAGGCTGATGGTTGTCACAACTAACTATAACGGAGCATTTGTGCCAAGAGAGCGAAAGGCGCCATGTGCGACACCACTGAGCGAAGGCTTGAAGATCCTTTTTTAAGAGCTCAAGCACAATGTGGCGATCGACCGGTTTTATAACGATAGGCAACTTTTTAAATCATCAGCGTACATAAAGGGCCTACCATACTGAAAACAATCAGGAACATCGTTCACAAAAAGGCAAAATAGAAGCGGGCCGAGTACATTACCCTGAATAACTCCACTCCTCACGTGCGTGGGGTTGGAGATAACATCGGAAGTTTTTACCCGTTGTGCGCGATCATTCAAATAGGAGGATATTAAGTTCAGAAGCTTGTTACCTATGCCGAAGGAGGTAAGTTTCAGCAGGAGGAGATCGTGGTCAACACGATCAAAAGCCTTCGTGAAGTCGAAATAAACGGTGTAAATTGCAAAACCACTATCTCTAGATTGTAGCACATGATCAAAGTTAGAGAGCTGGCAGATGTCGCAAGATCTTTTTTCGAGAAACCCATGCTGAGCCGCATTAAGTAGGTTATTCTCTGTTATGTGACGCATCAACTTGTCTTTAATCAAGGTCTCTAATATCTTCGAGGCTGCTGACAGTGTATTTATTGGCCTAAAGTCGTCAAATGACGTAGTTCGGCCGTGTTTGGGTATAGGCAAAATGTGCGATTCCTTCCATAAAATAGGGAAGGTTTCACTTTCAAGAGCAAGATTGAATATCTTATACAGAAGTGACGGAAATATATCATTTGCATCCGCCTTTAGAACGCTGACCGGGACGCCATCTGGTCCAGGACTGTAAGATTGGCGAGAACGCCGAATGGCTACGGTTACGTCCCAGAGGGTAAAAAGTTATGTTTTTCGAGGACGTTACCGGTCCAAACCCGGACGTTTGGAAAGGGGGCGACCGAATGTTCACTGAAAGTTCTAGACAAGAAAGCATTGAAGCTATCAGCCGTCAACTTAGCGTCAGCTATAGGGTTTCCAAAAGCGTCTCGAAGTACAGGGTACTGAGTTTTTCTCTGCGCTTTTACTGTCCGCGAAAAGAGTTTTTGCAACATTGTACGAAGGGTTTTCGGCAAAGTTAACCTCTTCAGCTAGTCGCTTTTCGTCGGAGAGCCTCTTAGTCTGTTCAAAGATTTTCTGGATCAATGGCAGGACGGAAGTGTCATTTAGTCGATGAAAACGACGCAAGAGTCTACGCAATCTACGGCGGAAAGATAAAGGGAGGTAGACTTCATCCTTGACATTAATTATTTTCTTACGAGGAACAAAACGAGAAATGAGTGGGCCTAGAACTTGGACGAATGTATCAGTACAAACATTCACATCCAAACATAGAAAGAAGTTAGTCCAATCGTGGGAATTAAGATGAGTTAGTAATTCCCCCATATTTGCTGATCGGAAATCGTGAAAAAAGCTATATTTTTTAAAAAAACGTTTCATCAGCCTCGATTTCTAGTGAAGAAACAACTATAGCATGGTCTGAACTCCCAAGTGGGTCTAAAGGTGAAACTGACAATGGCTGACAACCTCTGCAGAAGATAAGATCAAGTATGTTTGATTCTCGGGTGGGAAAATCAACTACCTGATCCCAAATGCCAGTATCTATGGCCTCAAGCAAGTTTTCGAACTTTGCAGGACCGGAAGGTGGAAACCAATGAACTTCAGGGAGATTGAAGTCACCTGCAATCTAGCAGTACTTCATATTTAGGTCAACTGCGGCATGAAATGCCTGTGAGAGACGGAGATCGTAATCCCCGCTTGCGTTTGGTGGGCCAATAGATACAACCGACGAGTAAAGAGTAGTTATCTTTTAGAACTACTCGGAGCCAACAACTCTCTTCTACCGCGGTAAATTGTCGATAATCCAACGGCAGAAAGGTAAGTGGCTGCTTAATATAGATGCAGCTTCCACCGCCATGGCCCTCGTGTCGATCGTTACGAATATAGTCGTACCCTTGAATATGGAGTTCAGAGTTGGATACACAGGGTGTTGCCCAAGTCTCTGTAACTATTACAATGTCGGGGCAGTGGATGAAACCCAGAGTCTGGAGCAATGGCATCTTATTAAGCAGAGATCTGGCATTTAATACGAATAATTTAAGCGCGCACGTTTTTGGTTTCTGAGAAGGGACAGTTAGGCTGTCAGAGTGAATGCCTTTGGCCCTCTTAAAGTACATCTCTGTCATCGTCAGACGTCATGGCAGTTTACAGTTTACCATCGTCAGCAAACATGACGGTCGTTGACACAGTCGCTGATGTAGCCTAGGGAAATGTAGATCTGCACCAATGAACACCCCATTTGTGCACAGGAAGCATAAGTATGTGAAAATTGGCAAATGTAACATTAAAAATACACGGGAAATGGTCACATTCAGATATAGATAGAGGAACGATCATTAATTTTAGTGGTACTGGCAGAAATATATATATATATATATATATTTAAAGTCACTTAATTGGGGGAATTAGGCTTTTACCCTTGAGCTCCCTATTCACATTCAAAAATGAAAAAGAATAAACGTTTACAACAATATCTCTGACAAATGAAAACTTAAGGTCATCGATATGTTATGGCCAGGCATAAGCTGCCACGACTGACACAAGCTTCATTATATGTACAATGAGCAAATGAGTATGCAGTTTGCATTTAAATGTGTCAACAGTTTATGAAAGGGCCACCTCATCAGGGAGTCCGTTCCATGCACCAACGACCCTCTGCGAAAAGGTGTTCCGACGGACGTCCATGTGGACCAATTTCCTCTGCAGTTTAAAGGGATGACTCCGCAGATGTTCCGTCTCAGCCAATTCGAAGAAGTCAGCAAATTCTAGGGCACACTCGCGGCCTCTGACAATCCGGTAGGTTTGGATGAGGTCACCGCGTATTTGCCTGGAATTGAGAGGAAACCAATCAAGCTCAACTAGTCTGGTTTCGTAAGGCAGATGACTAAGATTCTTGACCATCTTCGTAGCCCTCGCCTGTACTCGTTTGAGCTGTAGATAATCCTTCTTAAACCACCGACGCCAGGCCTGGACGGCATATCCCAAGTGAGATCAAACAAATGCTCCGTAGGATTTACCGGAATAGTTCCTTATCAATCTGCACAAATCCACGTCTGGGCGCAAATAATCTTGTGTTGCGCGTTTTGCTGCCTTTACACACTGTTAAGGTGGTTGGAGTGAGGAGTTTATTACAACACTGAGGTTCTTCTGTTCCTCAACAATCGAAAGGGGCTGCCCATTGAGAAGGTATTGGTATGAATCATCCTCCTTTCTGGTCTTTCTGGTACGGAGTCTTAGGACCAGACACTTTCTTGCGTTAAAATTTAAGAGCCAACGAGCAGACCAGCTTCTAAGATGGTTGAGACTCTCATGAAGTGCGTACTTATCGTCATCAGATCTGATGACCCTCCACAATTTAACATCGTCTGCAAACATGACGGCACTGCAACCCAGGTCTTAAACGCAATCGTTGGTAAAGACTAAGAAGAGTAATGGTCCTAAGACGGAGTCTTGGTGGACACCACTTAGAACCGGAGTAGGTGTTGACTTCGAGGTATCGATGAACACAGTTAGAAATCTCGCTGTAAGAAAACCTACAATCCAATTCAGCAGCATTCCTCTTATTCCAATTCCACATAATTTATAGATTAGATGTTTTTGTTGGACACTGTCAACCGCCTTCTTGAAATCAGTGTCGATGACATCAACCCTACCAACTACATCAATTGTGCGAGTCCACTGCTCTGTCGAGAGCAATAGACTGGAAAGACAAGAGCGATACGATCTGAAGACATGCTGGAGCTCTGAGAGCAATCGGTTTTCCTCAAGGAACTTCATGGTCGCCTTCTTAATTATTGATGCCATTATTTTACAGCAAATGGAGGTAAGGCTGACAGACCGATAACTATTGACATTAAATCGAGCCCCACTCTTGTATATGGGGTATATATATGCTGCCTTCCATTCGGATGGCAGTTTCCCAGGTTTAAAGGACGAATTGAATATATGCGCTAGTGGTTTGGAGAGGTCACCGGCCAGTTCTTTTAAGAATTATACCGGTAAATCGTCCGGACCAGATGACTTGGCTTCTTTGAGATTTTGCATTTCTCGTTCCACGAGAGGTTCCGGGAAGAGTATATATTCAAGCACTGGACCGGTACCAATAACACCACTGTTGTCATGGTCAAGCTGAAGTTCCGGTTGTTTAGTGAATACCGAGGCAAATAACCGACCCAAGTGCTCAGCTTTCTCACAACTTTCAACGATTTAAATACCATTCCCATCCAAAAGTACTGCGACTGTGTCCTTGTTTTTTAATCGACTATTGATATAATGGAATAAATTTTAGATTTATTTTCAGCCTGTTGAATAATTCTTGATGCATAACCCTTCCTTGCCTGACGAATCATTTTTTTGACAGCATTTCTGCGGTGAAGAAATTCCTTGAGATGCTCTTCTGACCCTGTTTCTCCGAATACTTTCCATTTTTTATTCTTCTTCTTTAACTGCCTTTTAAGTTCTATTGTTAACCAGGCAGGAAGAATTGTCTTTTATGCACCTTCATTGGACAAAGCGTTCAATCAGATCGAGTGAAACCTTCTTAAACGATTGCCAGTCATCCTCTGGTTTCCGTTTGAGCAAACAGTCCCATTGCACGGACATCAGTTCTTTCTTCATCGCGTTAAAATCAGCCTTCCAAATATTTCGCTTGCCTTCCGTCCTCTTCTGGCGCTGAAAATAAAGGGAGCAATCCCACATCAGCATACTATGGTCACTCTTACCGAGGGGTGCAATAGAATACACATCATCAATGTTAGAGAAGTCCTACGTAAATACTAGGTCGAGGCAACTTGCTCTCTGGTTCAATCTAAATCTCGTTGGTATGCTAACCTTCTGTGCCAGAGATTGATCTAGAGTGAGATCCATTAGCTTGTTGGGCGAAGGAAGTTGGCGTACCATCAACAGTCAGATTTACCCAGTCTACTGTAGGTGCATTGAAATCTTCAGCAATAAGCACCTCCTGGTGACTTGCAACTTCCTTGAGCAAATGGAGGAGTAACTCATCAGCTGCACTTGGAATATTATGTGGTCTGAAGATCGTCAAGAATTGTAGGTTTTGTTAAAAATCCTTTTAAATCTTTATCCAGAGAAATTACTATTCAAGGAAGATGGCATGCGCACGTTCGATGGCTGATATACCTATCATAACGTATACGGCCACTCCACATCCCTGTCTATTTTCTCGGTCTCTTCGAAATATTTGGTATCCATCTATCAAAACCTCCCTATCCATGATTTCAGCTTTGAGATATGTTTCCGTAATTGCAAAGACATCTGAGACTAGAGCTTTGAGTTCGTCTACTTTCGAAAGGAGACTCTGAGCATTTGTATACAAACATCTTGTCATCGTGTGCAAAGGAACCACGTATCTTTTTGTTCTCCGACTTGGAAAGTTTGAAAATCGTTAACACTTCGCTTGTTCGGATTCTGACATTAAAACTGCCACTGCACGAACGTAATTGCTCTTTGGAATTTTCTGGAAATTTTCTTGTGCCGAATTACCTCACAAAACGACATCAAATCGGAATTTGTTTATCACCTTCGTCGACTTGATAAAAAACAGCCTCTTCACCAATAAATAGTGTCAACTGCTCAGTGGACCAAAAGTGCAAAACCCCTTGAAGATCTGAAGTTATCCAGGACCTTTGACCTCTACAAACGGCTGAGTCGTTCCTGAATATTCTTCCTATCATTTATTGTTTTTTTAAAGTGGTTTTGAACGAATAGGCGCATTTATTGCTCATATTGTTTCTATTGCGGCGTCGTTGGACCTCCGTTTGAAATTCGCTCGTCTCCAAGCTTTTGACTTTTGGCCAATAATCTGTTCCCAAAGTCGGGACTAAACGAAATAAGTTGTCATTGGATCACTTCGAAGGTTGCATCATTCTTTGCTTCGTAGTAACATTCGATAGTGAATTCGGTTCGGAAAAAGCACTTCTTTTTGTGCTCAGTAAACTATTCGCTTGATAATTTAAGCTGCTCGTTAAAACTTAATGCATCCTCGTATAGATCTTGCTGGCATGGGAAACGCAAATGTTCACGACCCGACCATGCGAAAAAAATTATTCACCGCTTCAGCCAGGACTCGAAACACCAACCTCTCGATTAGCTACTGATGCTCTTGACCGCTCGGCCACGCCCGGGAAACCAGCAGAAAAAACAAATAGTATACACTACAAAAATAATGATCTCTCCTATCTTTGTAAACCGTTTTCGATTTCATGTGACAAAAACTTACCAGAAATACTCAAGTCACTCTCAGCAGACCGAGAAGATCCACAAAACAGCAATAATGAAGAAAGCAGTAAACTACTGAACATTACCAAAACTAAGCTAAACAGTGAAGGGCTGGCACACTGTGATGGATGCCGAGGACTCACAACCAGAGTTTTGAGATTAGAAGGAGACCTCGATCTCCTATCGGAAATAATATCAGTCCTCATAAAACATAATAAAATTAACTCGCCGAAACACGATGCGAATGAGCCGAAAAACATCAGCAAGCTTGAACATAATTATCACAAGGAAACGGTAGAAGTCAATAGGCACAACATTAAGCGAAACAAAAAGAGTAAAAGAACGAAGTCATTAGAACAAACCTCTGAGTCAGTTGAAATACAGATGACCAGAAAGAAAATAAGCGAGGATGAAATTATGTCTTGCGTTTCCCCAGGTTCGGGAAATCTAATGCACATAGAATCCGACTGCACAAAAAGTAAATCAGCGATCGACGGTCTCTGAAAAAGTCAAAAAAACAGTAATCGTAAGGTTTATTTACTGCCACGGACGAGCGACAGCAGCATGCTTTTTACATGTCCATCGAACAACAATGAAGCAGGGCATGGTAACCAGCAAAGTAATGGCGGAAAAAGTGGCCTACGACTTATCGACAGACCTGGATGCCATAAACCAAAAATGCAGGTTTCCCGGGTGCTATTCGTGCAAACGCATTGTCAGGAGAACTCACGCAGTTTGAAAGGTCCATAGAGATGTCTGCAAATGAACCAACAGGCTCACCGATGAAGACAAATTTGAACACAGTATTAAAGACTGTATCAAAGGGTATGATTCAACCTTCAATCACTAAAAAGAAAGCAGGATGCAGAAACGAGTTTTTTTCCTGACAGGTCATGTTGTCTGGTAGTTCAGGGAGTCTCCGAGGCTACTGGGGAAACGCCAAAAGAAAGGGTAAAAACAGGATCTGCTGACATTCCAAAAATTTATTGAATGATACGCAAGAAACTGGTGTGACAGTCGACATCAAAAAGATCTTTCGATTGGGACCTCTCGTTACAAATGAAACGCATGAGGTTCGACCAAGACCATTAAAAAGTCGTTTTGGGGAGTAAACAGCAGGTAGATCTATTGCTCTCTCGAAAGTCCCAACTACGAAAGAATCATCGTGGAGTTTTTTTCAGCCGGATTACTCTCCCACCGATCGGATGAAAATGAGGACACTGGTAGCAGAATTGAAAAGACGTCAATACGAGGGGAACAAAACTTGAAAAATAGTAGACAACAAAAATAGTCAAAACGGTGCGCTCGTTTTTATGGGAACATCCGGTGAAATTGACGGCAACCACGCCGGTAAAAAGCCCTACCAAATGCCTATAGATTTGAACCCAGACAGGAGACTGGATATATCTTGTGAAATATCCAGCAGAAATCTCCATGCGGTAGACAGAACTAAAAATCTTCAGAAATCGAGGCAAGGAAACAAGATTAAAAATGATGTACACAAATGTGCAGAGTCTATTGAACAAAATGGATGAAATTAAACTGGTCGTGGACCATTTACAACCTGACTTCATAGCTCTAACTGAAACATGGTTAAATGAACAAATCGCAGACACCGAAGTCCGAATAGACGGTTTTCAGCTTATCCGCATGGATAGAAACGGACGTAGGGGTGGTGGAATCGCAATGTTTATACGAGAAGGCATTGACTTTATTCCGGATGGGCCCTCGCCAAGTAGGATCTCGTCTTGCGAAATACTTTGTTGTAAACTGAAAGTCCCAAACCAACCAGACCTCCATATTGCCGTGGTATATCGACCCCCAGGTCAGCGAATGGACACGGACGAAGCACTCATCGCAGAGGTAAAGCAAATCTGCCGAAGTAAACATTTATTAATACTTGGAGATTTCAACGCTCCCGATATCGATTGGGTGTCAATGTACTGTTCGCGATCGGAAAATTCATTCGAACAGAAATTACTTCAGTTGGTAAATGAGGAGTTTCTTACCCAACATGTCACAATGAAGACCCGGTTCCGAAATGGGCAGCAGTCAAGCTGTTTGGATCTAATCATTAGTAGAGACGACAACTGCATCCTTGCATTAAGTTCTTACGTGCCGCTTGGACGAAGTGATCATTGTGTTCTTGCTTGGGAGTACAATCATTTTTCTGTACCAAAACGTCGTACAGTTAGGCAGAGAAATGTATGGAAAGGGGATTATCCCAAAATGAAAGAATTACTGAATGGGATAGACTGGAGGCCTGCACATGTACCTGACCCAAATGCTGCCTGGTTCTTTATTAGTAAATTGATTCAGCAGTTGGTAGAGAAATTCTGCCCACTTAAAAAGGCGATCATGCGTCTCCCCGACCCGAGTGGGTGACATCGGAAATAAAAAGGAATCTCAAGAAGAAAAAGAAGACTGTGGAGAACATATGCCAGATATCAACAACCTGAACATTTTTCCGCTTTTTAAGAAACAGCGAAATCGGTGTCGGAATCTTCTGAGAAAAGAAAAATCAAACTTTGAGTCAGAAATAGTCAAAGACATACCAAGAAATTCGAAAAAGGTTTTATGCTTACGTTAATAAGGCAAAAACGAAATCGCGACTGCATTTCTTGTCTTAAAGACAATCAGGGAAACAGGTTAATTGATAACTCTGATAAGACCTGCCTCTTATCCAATTTCTTTATGTCCGTGTATACCGAGGAACCATTTTTTTGACGAGGATGAATACTACAGTACTGCCACATCTACAAACAAAATAAGCACGGTGTCGTTCCCAATGGACACAGTAAGAAAAAAACTCTGAAACAGCTACAGCCCACTAAATCACCTGGCCCAGATGGTATATCCGCAAAAAGTTCTCAATGAACTCACAGAACAGCTGGCCCTTCCGCTCTCCAAGATATTTGAAAGTTCGATGGAGGCGGGGGCTCTGCCTACCGAGTGGAAGATAGCCAACATAACCCCCATCTATAAAGGAGGAGAGAGGACATCACCAAACAGTTTCGACCAGTCAGCCTCACAAGTATCTGTTGCAAAATGATGGAGAAGATTATTAAAACGGAACTGATGAGGCATCTTGAAGAGAATAACTTGCTAAGTTCATATCAACATGGATTTCGAAGTGGTCGATCCTGCCTCACAAACTTGCTCACATCCATGGAAAGTTGGACAAAAATCATTAGAAATGGGTTTGTCAGTCGATGCGGTCTACATTGACTTTAGCAAAGCCTTTGACAGGGTTCCACACAAACGTCTGATCTTTAAGCTCCGTCAAATGGGTGTGACTGGCAACCTTCTCAAATGGTTGGCCGACTTTCTCACAGACAGGCGCCAGCGTGTTTGTATCGGAGACACCAAGTCTCACTGGGAAACCGTTCACAGTGGAGTTCCGCAGGGCAGCGTTCTGGGTCCCATTTTGTTTCTGATATACGTAAACGACTGCCTGGATTTTCTGACATGCGAGAAGGTAATGTTCGCTGACGATTAGAAGTTATGGAACTCGATTGAAAAACCGGAGGATGCGCGAAAATTACAACAAAACTTAGATCGCTTGCAAACATGGTGTGATGAGTGGCTGCTGAACCTTAATCTTAACAAATGCCAAATAATCCGACTGCGGTCTAGTTCCAGAAGGCTGATTGAGTTTGAATACCAGTACTCCATCAGTGGTCACCAACTCCAGGAGGTAAATATTCTAAAGGACTTGGGTATATGGATAACACCAACTCTCAAACCATCGTCGCACTGTGCGAATATCGCAAAGAAAGCTTTGTGTATCTTAGGCGCAATCAGGAGGTCCTTCGTTAATTTTGACGGAGAGCTTTTTGGGCGCGTTTATGGAACATTTATCCGGCCGGTGTTGGAATATTGCGTTCAGGCGTGGCGCCCTTGGACGAAACATGACTACGCTCTGCTGGAGAAAGTTCAACGGAGGGCAACGAAACTAGTCAGCGGATTGGAATGCCTACCCTATGAGGGCCGCCTAGAAAGACTTAAAATTTTTCCTCTCTCTTATAGGCAATACAGAGGGGATATGATCTTAGTCTTCAAACTGGTCAGAGGAGTTGATTGTGCTCTTCAGATGGCCAACTTTTTTGAATTGGCAAACATGACAAGTCTCCGATGTCACCAATACAAACTGAAAAGATATCACGCCAAACTTGAAGTGCGGGCCAACTTCTTTTCCCAACGGGTGATTGAAGAATCGAATCAACTGCCAGCCTCAGTTGTTCAGGCTGAAAGCGTTGAAATGTTTAAAAGAAGACTTGATGCATTTTTACTTGATGAACATATATTTAGTCGACAGCAATGATTGATATACTAAAACGACTATCGCCATGTAACATTTGCTTGTTTTGCTAGCGTCTATCTGTAAATAGGGTTTTCAAAGGCTCTGCCTATCTCCCTTATATATACTGAATTATATACTGAATTATCTCAATTTAGACTGGGTAACACCTCTGTAATGACTTCTGCTCATTTCGTGCGTTTGAATGCTAGAGTCTGTCAGTGCTTTCCGAGATGAACTGGTGTCCATCCCGGCCACACTTAGTTCTGATGAGAAGTCATCCTCTGAGTTCTGGAGAGCGTTTCTTTTATTATTCAAGCTCTGTACAGTTAAGTACATCGTAATTAGTGTCCCCCGTCTGTAGGAGGACCCGCCTTTATGATGTACGGTGTCTGCCACAAGAAAGGTCTCTTCTTCACTTTTATGTCCCCTTCCGTTATATATATATATCTGCCTCCATTTTCAAGGTAGAAGTTTTTCAATGCCTATTTTCTAGTTCACTATTAATTTCAAAACATAGCTAACTCGACCTAACAGGACAATGTCTGCCTACATTATTAAATATTTGTACATTTTATCTGCACACATTGTCCTAATTTAATTTTGCTACAAATGCTTGTTTAGACAGTGCCTTGCCGGTTCTAACGAAATATACATTTTAAATTCCCTAATAATCAGTGAAAGGTTGTGCAAAATCCATTGAAACGTATCGACGAAAAGGGTGAGACTGTAAAAGTATAAAATGGGTCTCCGTCTGAGGTATACCATGACCCCAGGTAACGATGTGGGTTTTGCATAGTTGAAAAAAGAGTTTTTTTAGAAATCGGTTGGACATAGTGAGCACCACGTGCACAACGTACAGTTGCATGGCTCGAGTCAAGTTCTGTGTCGTTTCCTGTTAGATAATAGTCATATTAATACATAACAGGGATAAAGCTTAAGTCAGCTGCAGTAATTTGTCTTATTTACTTCAATACCCAGTCAGATATACGCCAAAATGTTTGGCCCAAATCGGTTGGGAACTGACTACTCTTTGGCTTAACCCAACTCGTAGACTCTTAAGCGCATTTTTTGAATCACTCTGTTCCCAATTATGCGCCGGGTTTTTAGATTGTAATGGAGGCTAGACACGCAAATGCAAGCAGGTACTGAATTTAAATTTTTATCTTAAATTTTTTTCTTTTAAGATATTTACCATTGCTTCTGCTCGTTCATTTTTCCCTGTTTTATTTTCACTCGTTTTTAGTAAATAGCAATTACGATTACAGTTCACAAATCGCTATCACGTAATTTCTCCCGCATGTCATCACTTCCGAGTGCTTTTAGAAATATAGGTGAGCTTGCAGGTTTTTCCTGCCTGCAAAATATTCAAATTATGCGTTCAAGCGTCCGTTAAATTATTCCTTACTCGACGGCCCAGGTCCGTTTTTTAAGACTGCAAATTCTATCCTATAACTGATTTAACAATGAGAAAGCCGTTGATGACACCTCAGTTCTGCTAGCTCTCTGCTTCCTCAATCTGTTGGAAGCTGATCCTTTACATCCAATCTAACAAATTTATCTTTGTTATTTGACCTGATGATAGTTTAAGCAGACCATATTACTCAAATTAACTGACGCCGTAACTCAAATGTCTAAGCGATGTGCAGCCTTGTGTAAAAATGATGAGAACTTACTACTGATCGCTAGTTATTGTTGTTGTGCCGAACTTATGCTGTCATTAACCCTCCGAAGGGACCACTTTCACCGATACCCCAACGTTTTCAGTAAGGCAGATCTTTTAAGCTAAGTCAGTTTCACGGCTGGATGCGTGTCACTAGACTGGTGCGTTCAATCGATGGCGATAGCACTCGTGGGTCAAACCATGCTAGTACTCACGTACACTACACCTGATAAACTTTCTTAGATTTTCATTTTGTACTTGCCACATTATAGCATACTTTAGGCCTCGCAATCACACATCTGATTTCCCCAAATCCAAGCAAACCCAGCAGTAAGTAGTCGCCCCTAAGCTCTACTGCTCCTGAGGCAATAAAAATAACAGAACATCGTTGATGTTCATACAAAAACGTAGGTCTCGAATTATCTATTTGTCTTCATCACTGCAAGTGTACGACGATTTCGATCAGAAAATATCAGAATGCCTATTATGTCGAAACCATGACTTTGGTTAAACAGACTCGGAAATCTGGTGGCAGCATTTATTGTCCGTTCATAACCTATTGACCTTATTTCAGTACTTATATAAATATCTTGAGTGCCTTCCTGAGTTTAAGGATCAGTCATAACATCTTCTGGAAACCGGTATATTCCTCCAAACCGTAAACGTTGGTACTCACACCATTCCTTGCAGAATATACCTTTACGGAGTGCCCAAATATGTCGACCCCCCTAAAGGCAATGAGTCTTATATTTACACTGTCCCCGTTCATCGGTACGAGCAAAAGTAGATGAACATCATCTAGCGCCTAGGTCTTTCTCGTTCTCGTGGCTTTCCTGGTGAAGGGAGATGTGGTGCGATATCCACACTCACTGTAAGAACCTCATTTAACCTTCTGCAGAGGCATTTGCTAAAATCGTTTATGTCAATTAAAGTGTGTGATGAGGAGTGAGATCTACATTGAAATGACTACATTCAAATCCACAATTAGATGCTATGACTGAATATTTACTTCAGTGGACGCCGCCGTAATCGTCACAAAACGATATAGATCGGTTTCATATGGCGCACTGCAGCTTTATATTTCATTAATTTCCTGCTCCGTGTTGTAAATGTTTTTCGATCAACGTTTAATCTCGCTTCACTCAGGTCCTTATTATTATCGTCCGTAAGGAACTCGTAAAGTATGCATTCAGCCACTAGTACTCTTAAATTACACGATTACGTGGATTCTGACTGAACCCTACAAAGTATTGACAACGTCAAATTCACTGACAAGTGTTTATAACCGACGACCTGAACAGATAAATGGTTTTGATCTGGGCTTATTATTTACCGCTGACTCCATGCTATCAGCGTTTAAATTATCAATTGACCATTTATCCCTTGCTTACATCGATACAAAGTTGTTCCGTTGAAAACCTGGCATCCCGTAGTCTATCAATATCTCCAGCATTTAATCTTCCTTACTGGAAACTAAGACCTCGATAGACGAATAAATTTGACGCATATTTTGTTTGATTCCTTCAGTAGGGAAATCCCCTTTTCTCTCGTCAACGCTTTTAGAATACAGCATAATCACACCGTGTTTGTTACCACAACACTAGATGAGGCGCGAAACTAACAATGAAAGCGGTTATTAAGGTGTAAGAATTTAGTCACGAATAAATCAGTGGCTCCTTTCATCTGCCCGGCACACCCCTTCCCCCCAACTCAAAGGCATCGCTCAACAACTTGCTTGACTACCACCGTTAAAGTCGATGAGGCCGTTCACAGAGACACGAGGAGGGGATAATCAGCTGATTCACATTTCATACGCCTGTTATTTTGTTTTCCAGTTACTCTGATGATGTAACCGCGGAATTGTCTACAAGATAAAATTGGGAACGAACTCTATTGGCATTTAATTCGTTTGTTTTATTCACAGCTCGTTTATTCCTTACCTAAAAGCCATTTTCTCTGCCAGCTGCTTCAACTCAAGAACACTCTCTCGAGAGATCCGAAATATCTAGTTTCTCGTCGATTTTTCTTTTGTAATCCCGCGTGTTTGGCTGATCTGTTTAGGGCAAACAGACTTTTGCAGGAAATGTTTTTCCGAGCCTCAAAAATATAGCATTGGAATCCAAGTCAACTATCCGTGTTCCGGATTGAGTTTTTCAGGTGTGCTGAAAGTCCGTCCTATTGATGTTAGCGCCTTGATACAAAGTTATACCTTTTCTCTTTTCAACCGTAAACTTCAAACGCACGCAATTCAATTCAAAATTACATCAATTCGGCGTCCTGCAGACTATTCGAGAAAGAAAGAAATTTTATTTAGGCTGTCTAGTAGGCTGAGCTATGTCATCGGTGAACTTGCTTAAAAAAACTTGGGTCGCCTAATGGTTGTTCAGTTTCCCTGGAAAAAAATGATGCAACCTATATTTGAGTGCTAGTCGGTCGCCGGGGCTCCTGTGCAAGGTGGTGGCTGCGATAGAATTTAATAACTGTACCTTCTAAATTCACGTGCACTGTTCAGAAAACGTGTGACCGAGTGTTTTCACCGATACTAGAAGGACGTTTTTCTAAATCAACACTGCTTATCACTCAATTTATTTGACATTATAAAGCTTATGACCCTACTTTGCACAGTTATATGTCCCCTTAATGCCCAAAAGCTGATCTAGATATTAACCGCCACATTCCGGATGCAGCGTCTGGTTTCTTCAGTATAAACGACCAAAAGTGCTTTCACTGCCACAGTCTGCTAATATTCATGGCTTGAAACACTGCCAATTGTTGGAGTCACTAATTTCCGCTCAGTACTAACGGTTATAACGAAATGGCTCCTTACAACATTTTACAACTTTCGGACTTAAATGTCAACGGGGGGGCCCAAACTGTCCTACATTAAGAAGGACCATTGCAACCTGGCTCTGTTTATCAGTTCTTCACGTCACGGAGCACCCACTGGGTTGAACGCCGCGGGTGTATGTCGGGGCTCCGGGCATTGGCTCATCGATCGTAGTATGTTTGATTCACAAGTGACTAATGAGGCCGATACGTGACAGGGAAGTGTGATCGCAATGAGGTTGAAATCTGGTATACACTGCCTGTAGGGGTGTTTGTCGGGGTTTGGAAATGTGAAACCCCTTGACGTTGTTGGGGGGGGGCCTTGATGGTTGGTGCAGGGGTGATGGGGGTGTGTGCGGGAACAGTAGGCGAAGTTTTCGGGTCGTTGCATCGAATTCGAAGATGTCTGACGAAATCCATCTGTGTGCGGAATGTTCGTTAAAGCATGGGCGTGTTGGAAGAGGTTGGGTGTGTGCATTGTGCTTAGGAGGTGCTTCTGACTTGCGAGCCGCTCTTTTGGATCAGCAAAAATCTGATTGGTCAAATACTGCTTTCAAAGCAGGTAGTGGAAAATAGGGGAATGTTTTACTGTACGACCGGCTTGGATCCCCTAAGTCCGCGTCAGGTGTTTTTCTCTGCCCTTAAATCTACAAAAAATGTTTAGACGTGTGTGCCACGGTAGGTTAGACGTGGAGTAGTCCGCAGATATGTAAGTTTGAATGTTTGAAAGCACCCGCAGGTAGATGCTTTTGTCTCTGAGCCTCTTGTGCCCGGAACTGTATCGTAGAAAACGGTGTTATATGACTTCCACAGTAAGAGGATGTCTTTAAATTACCTAACATCTAAACCTCTGAACTTTCACAGTGCAGTCTGTTGGCTTATTCTTGCCTATAGGTGGGCCTATAATTGTTTACCACTCGTACTTGTTACGGTTATAATCATGCCTGACCTACCCGGTCTCGATTACGTCACGTATTGTACCTCGCCACGCGTGACGATTCGTGGCAGCAAACCTGGATAGATCAACCCATTCTTTTCTCCAGCAACGGAAGCTGAATACCGAAGGTCCAAGCACCAACTTCATGTCTAGCCGAACCGCGTCGAGCCAGATTTTTATTTGACCTTAAAAGTTGCTCCCCAACCGGGAGTCGAACCCGGGCCGCCTGGTTGAAAGCAAGGAATCCTGACCGCTAGAACTTTGCTGAACTTGAAGGGGAAAGTCACTTGTACGCCGGCTCAGTCCCCGCATTAAACTCAGTTTTCACAGCTTATGCTTGGCCATTGAACGC
Source organism: Schistocephalus solidus (assembly GCA_017591395.1). NCBI lineage: Eukaryota > Metazoa > Platyhelminthes > Cestoda > Diphyllobothriidea > Diphyllobothriidae > Schistocephalus > Schistocephalus solidus. Next base: position 36,084 of record WEDG01000418.1, on the reverse strand, counting down.
CTTTCAGGCAGATGCGATCATGCACGTGCACCGCCTACTTGACTGCTCTCATCATACCTGATTGTTTTTTCAGGGTTTAATTATTTTTCGGTCTCCTTTAAGTCCCGACTTTTGGTCAGCGTCCATCAGATTAATGCTCATAACCTCTGGAACGTTTTATATCGTAACATTTGTCTGTCTCTAATTCTGAACTCCTCTTTGCATCCACAGATGTTCAGCTTGAGGCAGTAATTAGTTGGCTTACTTGCGATGCAGGGTTGATGTTTTCTTTGAATTAACCGTCAATGGTGGGGGTTATAGATTATCCGGCAGGTGGAGCAGGTTATTACTCTTTAGTCCAACTAATTTGCGATGCTGCGGCAAACCCATTTTTTGGGCAGCTTCGAAGATTACTGCTGGGGTTTTTATAGCAGTATGTGAAACATGCTGATCTTTTATGAGGCCTTCCCGGGACTCCTGTTTGATTTTCGGTTGCTTGGGATAGGCCTTCAGAGTGTCTTTGTTTACGAGTGCCCGTATTGATGTCATCATAGAAAATTAGTCTGAGAAAATACACATTTGTTATCCATACGACATAGCCGCCTCGTCGCAGTTCGATCTGTTTCAGCATATTTCATATGTTGCACACATCCAGTCCTCTCTAGGGCCTCAGTATCCGGGATCCATTCCTCACACTTCCCCCTTCAGTACTCCTCAGAGGCTATTGATTCGAAGGTGGTTTAGTTTCCTTGTGTGAGGATGCTTGGTGCATACCCATTGCCTTTTCCATGTCAATAATTGACTCGAAGTTTGAATCACCGGAGGCAAAGAAACCCACAACCCACTGCTTTCCCATCCCAGTATTCAGTACGCGATCCGCGAATAAGTGGTCGTGGGCACTCGTCTTAGATACGTTGGTTCCAAGATGTGTACTCCGAGGTTGAGCAGTTTTCCGTTGATTTGGTAGTATAAATTGACTACAAACCATTTCTCACGGTGTGCGTTCATCCTAGCATGTAATAAGACTGAAGCGGATGGAAGCGAGTACGCAGCCCGACTATCCATTTTTTCTTTTTCCTTTGTTCCACTTCTGAAAATCTCGGTGGCCTTGATGGGATTCGAACCCACACCAGCAAGGGGAAGGCTTTAGTACAGCCAATGCTCTAGCCAACTGAGCTACGGGGCCTCACCGGTAGCCGTTAGTTTTCTCACACTTCGGCCAAGTTACCCGCCCAGCCTACTGCAACGTATGGAATCCACCAATTCTGATACACTAAGCTGACTGCCTAAGCAGGATTTCCTACGCAATCAATCTAAAATCCACCAGATGACTACCAGGCACAATTAATTAGTAAAGTAAATGTTTTGGAAACTGTCCTCCTGTCCGCGAGATCGCAATACTGAGGGTCAATTTTTCCAGCAACTAATCCCTACCAAAATATTTACTTTGTCATTTGACATTCAGACCACGTATTGGCCACATTGGACACCTTCGGATCCACTGCGATGTCAACAGACGTATCCTTCCTCTCGCACCACAAAACATTAGCATCACTCTCACCAGTAAAGGCGCTTTGCCCATCTGTTCTCATTTAAAACTGCATTCCAATACCGGCTAGCCCTAGGGCGACATTTTAGTACCCATCCAAATGGTACCCCGCCGAGGCACACAGGAAATCCACCGATAGTAATGTACAGACGGTGCGCGCACATTCCATTTACGCACCAACCTGGTCAGTCATTTGCAAATTCATCGCAGTATGACTGCAAAACCAGTGTCATGAGCTCCGAGCATCATCCATCACACACGCCTTACCTACCCACGCTATCCCAGGACATTCAGACATCGCCTAGGCCTATTCTTCCCCATGCGCATACATGAAAATGATCGGCAAAATAGCGCATCCCAGGTTTCATTTGCACTACCTCTACACCCACATACAAGCATACTTAGACAATGCATGAACTTAAAGTAAAGAAGGGGTGTTCTCGGGGAGAGATTTATAGTGTGTCTGACGTTTCAGGTAGTGGTTTCGTCTACGCATCTTCAGAGCCTAGAAATTCAGGATCACAGCTCTCATTATATGCCACCCTTTGCCTTGCGCGTAGCCGCGGCGGCGACACAAGCGACGGTGAGATGCGGGTCAGACGCAGCCCCCACAGTCGGTATTGGCAGGCTACACACAAGGCAGAGTGGTATATACTGAGAACTGTGAGCACACATTTCCGGTCCCTAAAGATGGGCACACGAAACCACTGCCCGGAACGCCGGACACAGTAAACCTTTCCCCTTCATTTATAATACCACCTGAGAATCGCATCTTTACTACTATTAAAATGCATGAACTTATTCGGTCACACTTATCTTCTGTGGTTACAAGTCAAAAATCCCTCATGCAACAATCGAAAGCTACAAATTATCAGTATTCTTTTGACCGGCAAAGTGCCGTTTTTTTGCACTGTCCACATATCATCCGCGTTTTGTTGAATTTTGGTTTTTAGAGTGAGGGAACAGCGCGTATGTGGCACGCATTGGCCAAGGCTATCAAGTCACACCCTTAATTGTGCTTGGAAGGCTGGGGCAGGACACGGAGAAGACGGTTGATTCTGAGATACCCTTCTTCCAGACAAATAAACTTATATCCCACTATAGTAAATCGGACGCCTGACAGGCTAAAAGTTGTGGCTTGGAGGGGCAGTCAACTGACGGAATTGCATAGTCCTCGGTACTGATGGCCGAGTCGCAATGAGTCCTTTTCAACGTGGTCTTTATGGCATTCTCACTCAAATGAGCCCCGAGGTCCCATGAATGAAGTTTGGAACGTTTGGAGTTAGAGATGAGGTCAAGCCATTTCCCACGCCTATCTCCGGTCGCCCCGAACGCAGGGGTTTCGTTGAAGAGTAAGAGAGGGAGTGAGATACAAGCACGCAAATCTGCTTCAGTGTAAAAAATTGCGCGCAATTCGCATATACAGCCATCGCATAGGAAAGTGGCCGACCGCGTCGGCCAAATGGTCATGTGATAGCGTCAAGACGAGAGATGGGGTGCTCATTTACTGCCGAACAGAGCTGAGAATTGGTCACTTAAAGGTATTTATGAAGCGCCACGGGTAGGCCTGATCTGCTCACAGAATTGACGCTCCGTGGCGACTGATCCAACAGTGGTGCTATCTAGACCACTTTTTCGCAATCTTCCTCATGTTCAGTTGCTCGCTTGCTTAAATTTTAATGAACCCCCGCCGACTGGGCTACTCAACCTCTTACAGGTCGTCTGGGTGATTGCCATGACTCAGCTGCGCTCAGCCATGTTGATCGATTTCTAGCACCCTCATTAGCGAAACATGCGACTTGCTATGTTCCTAACTGAAATCCCATTGGGTACGGCATCTGAACGCAGCGGCGGATCCTATTCCTACGTGGCATGTTAAAAAAGGGGAGACGTCCACTTCTGCGTCGTTTACCATTCTCAGGCGTTTTTATCTCCGCTCCTCCAATCTTTTTGTGCTACCCTTTTTCTCTTTACTTCATTACTGACCAACTCTAGTACCATTCCTACATAGCGTAGCAAACATAAAAGCTGACGTTCAAATACGTTTTTTTTTACCGAGGGTCTGACTCCATTCCTGAGGAGTATAAATTACTCGTAACCTCCTGTCTGCACTTCGGCCGCGAGGAATAGAATTACCTTGTGAGACGGATCGAAACCTACTGGTGCCGCGTGCCGAAGACAATAGCTCATCTGCCTACTGCAGCTCAACTCCGCCTTACAGGAACTCAAATAAAACTCTTGGATGATGCATGGTGACGATGGTAGTTCAAAGTCGGTACTGGCGGTCTATGGGAAAGACACCATGTGCGTATACATGGGAGGATTTATAATGCAGCGCAGTATGGAATCCACTGGCTTCTGGAAAGCCGGAATTAATTTTTGAAAAATTGAAACCCTAGTATACTCATCACGGTGAATGACATGTTATTGGGTAGCTTCGGCAACCTCGTTATGTCCAAGTTTTTGCCCACACGTATTATTTGAGAGTGAGGGAGAGGAATGCGTTTTATTTTGAAAGTATCATTCAAATTTTTAGGCAAAATACTTCCATTCACTGTTTTACCAGGGTAGGGGGTTCGTATTCTCGCGTCTTACTGAACGTCAATTTTCAGGTGGATGTCAGTTGATTTCGTGATGGGGAGAGTGGAACAGAGAATGAGGTGGATGCAGGCAATGGAAGTTTCCTCTCACTATACTCCCACACAGGTCATCTTCCCTGCACCACCCTGCTGTGCCGCATGCGGTGGACTACGACTTTTGAACTACCGATATTCACAACTTGAAACACGTCCCCTTTTCTTTCTTGTCGTTGTAGGAAACGAAAACTTAGAAATGTTGACGATGAGGCCTGGGACTGCAGCGTTTGCACCTACAAAAACTCGCCGGAGGCTTTCCGTTGTGAAATGTGTCAAACTCGCAAAGGCACCTCCACCCGGTAAAATAAGCCTTTATTTGGGTCCTAACTCTTCTCTTCCCCCGCCTGCCTAGGAAGCCTAAACTTAACCCGCAGATTGTGGAGGAGCAGAGTTTTATCGCCCGTGCCATCATCAAGGAGCGCGAGGAGGAGGGCTTGCGAAAACGACGCGAGGCACGCGGGACGGCCGGCGGTGGTAGTGGTGGCGCCGGCGGGCCAGGTGCTAGCGGCGCCGGCGTAGGCGGAAGTATTGCCGGCTCCGACTGTGGCATGTTAAAGGGCGCCGCGGCGGCTGCTCACGCGTACGTCTTCCTTCTTTCCTTTCCTTTCCTTTTTTTGTTTATTCGCTCTAATTGCTGCGCTCCCTTTCCCCTACGCCCTTACAGGCTGCTGCCAAGCCTCTGTAATGTGGACCGTTCCTCCCCGCTGCTGTTTGAGATATTTGCTAATGGCTACAGTGTGGTCATCACGGAGTACCAGCCGAAGGTCACGGCGGCCAGATCTTCCACCTCTGTGGCGGACAGTCCTGTACCGTCTAACTCCTCCTCCCTTCTGGTAAGTCAGCGACCTCAACTCCCCAGGTTGTTTTTGTATAGAAGGAGAAGAATATGCGCACATCGGTGGGCGAATAGTTGTATTAGTCCGAGTTTCCGTGTTCACACAGGCGCCCATCTTCAGACTGTCCACGTGTTTTCGCTTTGAAAAAATAACTTAAGTAGGGTTGTAGTATTGATTCACATGCAGCATAATCCCAAGTCATGTAAGCGAGCTGGCTTTTCAACGAGCTTCGTTGCGGCCGCATTCCGAAATCACACTCTGAAGAACGACCGCTTGCGTAGTATGTATTTTCCCATGAATTTTCGATTTCATTTTAACTTGAAGTATATTTTTTAAATTCAAAATGGCAAAAAAGTTGTATTCTTCTTCGCATTTTGTAGTAAATTGGGTCTTCAAATTTCGTACGTAATTTGCTCGCAACTGAGTAAAGTTAATCATCCTCGATTACGAGGGCTGCTTTCAAAAATTTCCCCCTCCTTCAAACGGCAAAAACCCGCGAATTGAAAGCCATATGGTTTTGCGGTTCGATTTATATATTTTAGCCTTTATAAACCCTCCCACGTGCTTATAGAAATTTCCCGCACAGTTATACTTAGATATTAGTTAAGATTCCTTTAAGTTATGTAGGCAAACACTGTTTATATGGTACGCACAAGTTTGCGTATCGTATATCATTGAGTAATGTTATTTAATATATAATACAGCTACACGCCAATCGTGTCTCTTGATGCAATCAGCGCGGCAAACCACCTGTGGAAGCATGCATTAGAAATAAAATGGCCTATTCTCCCCAGAAATCCGCGAATGAGTAAAAAAACTGCCATATATGTTTAGCTGCGTGCATCCAAAATCCGCGCTATAACGACAGAATACTGTACAAGAAAGAATATTTTGTGCACTTTTTCTATAAAATATCGAAAATCAATGGACAAATTTTATACTGTTCAAGAATTCATTTTTTTGCAGTGTGGTTTTTGAAGGTGGCTCGAAAGAAGCTCGGGCAAACGCCGGCATTGTGATTTTACGGAAATATCTTGGGATTCGGCTGAACGATAATTTATCTTACAACCCTACTGGGTTCTATTTTCAAGTTGAAAACGCGCTTGCATACTTTCATGACTTAGCACTTCTACTACACATTAACTGAGTTTTTGCCGTCTCTGATATTGCGGGGGTGTGTGATTTGGGCGGTTGTCTATCCATTGTTGGAATGGATTCACGCCGTCCACCTCACAGTTACGGTCACCGCACCTCTGGGTCTTAAATATGCCATTTATTTATTTATCTTGAGACAACTGTGAATTAGACCGCGTGGCCCCAGCCCAGCCACACCCTCGCAACCCCCTCTCCCCGGCCGTTTCTTGTGCTCTCGCCATGCGTCGATCGATCGTTGATATTGCACCTGAGTTCTCCATTGCCAACAGCGTTGCGTTATTCTCGCGTGTCAGCGTTTTTATGGGGTTGGATTCGCATGGGACTGACGGTCCTCCAACATGCTTTTGGCTTTCCATGCCTAAGTCATTGCAGCCGAGAGTGGCGTCACACGCGCAAAATGCTTATAATTTAGTAATTTTGTTTACTGTTTTTTTTCATCGAATATGTTCTCTGTGTTTACTAATTGCTGTTTTCTTTACTGCTGCTACTAATCATATTGAAGATGATGATAACGACGATGATGATTATTATTGTCCCAAACTCCTAAAATATACTATTCTGAAATTTTATACTTTTTTCCTTAGGGTTTTACAAGTACCCCATTGGGCGTCAACTCTGGCCAGGTTTCGCCGGCCGAACCGCCCCAACCTCAGTTGTCCTCGACACGTGGTGGCTGCCAGTTCGCAGAATTTCCCCATGTTGATGATTCCTTCGTCTACGGAGCGTCTCGTTCCGCGGTTGGCCCCCGGCCGATGAACCACAGCCCATCCTGCTGTCAACCAGGCGGTGAGGAGACTGTGGTGCACGTGAAGACTGAGCCCTCTCGTCACTCAAATTTTACCAATTCTATGGCCCTCGTCACCGCCGACCTCAAACCTTTCGTTTTCTCCACCGCAGCCGCCTTGTCGTCGTCGTCGTCGTCGGCCTCTTCCACTTCTTCCGTTCCATATCCGACTCCGCCCCAAGAAGACCGCCTCCAGGCCTTCGTCGAGTGCCCTTTGCCAGCGACCGAGGGGACTGACAAAACGGTCTTAATGACTCATAAGCAGTCTGCCCACCCCAGTGATGTACAGATGACACCAACCCCTGTCCGTTCGTGCCCATCATCTTTTCGTGGCACTAAGGGGCGCTTAAAACGGCGCCCTCCGCACTCCATATCCGATATCACCGACCCGGCCTCCACCATTCTGGAGCAGGAGGAGGAGAACGTAAAGGAGGCGCCCTCCTGGGTTGCGAGGAGCCGGCCCAAGCAACGGCGCTTCTCAACTCCCAAGTCCCTCCACGTGTCACCCTCTTTCTCGCGCCTTGTCTCGCCTCGCTTCCTGCGCAGCCACCTGGGCGGTTCCAATACCCGCCAGGCCAGTCGCGTTGCTCGAGCCTCCCTCTACCAGAACACGGACCAACTGCGACCTCCGCGAGCATCTCACAAACGCCGCAAACTCCTCGGCTCCCAGACCGGCCTTTCTGGGGGCCCCTCAGTGCGACGTCCTACGGCCGGATCTATTGCCGGTGGTGGTGGCGCACAGAGAAATCACCCCGCCAAGCTGCAGCCATCCGCATCCCCCGCCTCCCTGACGTCGACCTCCCCCAGAGCGGTAAAACAGGCGGTTGTGGAGGTGTCTCTTGCTGCCAACGCAATGCCTACGGTATGCCAGCCCACTGCAGTTGCTGCCGAGACGAGCGAAGATGGGGGAGAGGTGACCGAATGCAAACGTCTTGCCTCTTCCACCACCGCTGCCGCTACCACTACCACCACATCCAAGTCCATCGCAATCAATGGCTGTCCCTCAACGGAGTCCTCCAAAAACACCACCGCCATGACAGACAGTTGTGGTGCCCTGACACTCGAGATGTCCGCATTCTGACTCCGTTCTCCTCTACCCCCGTGTACATAGTGTGAAGACAACGCAAACACGTATACTCTCCTAACCCCCATTCCATTCATGTGTATATTTATCATCTCACTCTGCTCGCCCTGTGTATTCGGCATCTCACATGTGCAGCTGCTCCTTCCCGAATCCGCGAGAACCTTCCCCTCTTCTCCCCCCTCCTCTTCCTACGCGGCCTTGAACACCCAGTGGTATGTGCGGGCACCGAGATACTCGTTACTTTTCTCTCTGGTTTTATTTTCTATCCTTTACTGCCTCGGTTCCCCTCCCCCACCCACGCCGCTCGCTTTCCAGCGCCCGCTGTATGCCGATCTCGCCATTTACCTTCTCTCGGGTTCCTCGTCCACCTCTCCGTCCTCACCCTCAAGCCGAAGCCAAGGCTGGCCTAGATGGCGGCGGCGGCCTCCCCCACTCCCGTCCTACGGTGTGTCTGCTTGTCTTTGTACCCCACGCGCGCTTTGTACGCCACCAGTTCCGTCTTCGCGTTCCAGCTCTGTCACTGCCCCCTCCCTCCCTGTGTCCCTCCCCTGGCTGCCTCCTCTTTTCTCCGTGTGTCTGAATAAATTTGCTGTTATGCACTGAGGTGTTGCTCTCTTCACTTCTCTCGCCTTTTGATGGTCTGCTTGCCTGTACTTCGAGCGTGCAGATAGAGTGTGTGCCGATATGTCTCAATCTCAGTAGTCCTCTGTTACCATAAAGGATGTTAGCTGACGCAGAAGCTGAAGATAACCCTCTGTTGTTGTTGTTGGTGTTAGTTGCGGTGGTTAGCAGTGAGATGGGTTAGCGTGGGGTAGATTCCCAAGCCACCCACACCCGTAGTATGTGTATGTGCTGGCGTCTGAGTCATCGCCTTTCGCACTATCTACAATCAGTGGCCAAACACGTGAAGTATTAACCAATATCTGGAAATGCGTTTTCAAAGAGGTAGAGATTACTTTAGGGGCGTTTTAATTGTTATTTTGCAGCATACATCCAAAATATTTCAGGCGTACCGTAGTTTCAGCTTTTGAGTGCCTTTCTTTCCGGCCGTCTGCGAAAACTGGATTCGGTATAAATGACTGCCTAAACGCCAGGAATTTTCCCCGTTGATTTTGATGTCCGTAAAACGTCTAGCATACTTCGTGGAAAACATGCACACAAATAATATTTGCACTAATTTGATAAAAAAATCGTGTATCATTCGGATATATAAAGATTTCTAATTATAAGATTTTTCTAACATCTTGTGATGTTCACACACGATATTTTGACCGTCGATTTCGACGAGGTCCATTGCACGCATCAACACAGGGTGGTGCAGGTACGGTGACTTGCGCGTGATTTAGTTTAAAGTTCTAGTAGCCTTGCGCTGCAGCTACCCCACTCTCTCCTCCTCCCCCACCTGAGTCCGGTGTCATGACAGAGTCAAGAAGACCGTAGGCGGGAGGGCGCAGGTGGCTGGCGCGACCGGAGCCGCCCCATGAGCGGGCCACCACACGTCGCTCGGAGTGGGAGTGTCATAAAGGCCACATTAAGAAGGAGCCATCGCGGCCTGTCTCTCAGTCCGCCAGTCAGCTACTCCACACAAAACACACATTGAGCTGACCACGTGGTCCGAGTTTTCCCGTCAGTAGACAACCTTAAGAGCCACGGCTTTTAGCGCACCGAGATAGTTTCTAGCGCGTCAGATTGTTTATGTGAGAAAAATGTGCTGAGCTGTTGACCTCACTCTCCCCCACACCCACAAGCAGATCACCGTCCGAGCCTGTCAGTTGTCTGATGCGGCTGCTGGCCTCGTCTACGTGTACTTCGTACACGACCTGCCCCCACCCCCCAAAAAAAAAAGAAGCCCAGGACTTCACACAACAGGGGGTTGAAAGGCTCACATGTGTGAGATAGCCAGAGGTCACGTTAAGAAGGAGCCATTGCAGCCTGACTATCCGACCACCAGTCAGCCACTCCACACAACACACATTCGACTGACAGCGAGGTCTGAAGGGGCCACACAAACTAAGACGACACAATAGACCGTCCATTTCGACTAGGTCCGCCGTATGCTCCATAGCAGGGTGGTGGAGGTACGGTGACTTGCACGTGATTTAGTTTAAAGTGATAGTAGACTTGCGATGCATCTACCGCACTCTCTTATCCTCCCCCACCTATGCCCGGTATCAAGACAGCGTCAAGAATACCGAGGATGGGAAAGGGCGCAGGTGGCTGGCCCGGCCGGAGCCCCTAGGCGTGCCACCACACCCCAAGTTTGGCATTTGTTATGAGAGCACAACCAGAATAACGCCTGCCATACCCTGGTGTGGCCTCCGTGTTGGTCCAACGCATCTACCACGTGCACAACCATAACAACCAAAGCATGGAGGATGGTGGCACGCCTAGGCCCAGATCCCATCCCCCTCCTTTCTTGACTCTCATAACAATGGGCATAGGTGGGTGAGGAGGCGAAACCGCCGTAGATGCAGCGCAAGTCTCCTATCACAATAAACTAGTTCGCGCAGGTGTCACCGTCCCTGCACCCACCACGATAGAACTCATCGGAATCGATGGTCGAAATTTTATTGCCACTCCAGGTAATGGTATCAAGTGATAAATCGGTTCAAGGCTTTTCTGTCCAAAGTACACCGATTGACCGGAATCTACTCTGCGTGAAACAATTGTTATGTTGCAAAACATATCGCTTGAATACGCTAAGAACCGTGGCTTGGAAGGTTCTTAAATTCTGTGATAATTCGGTACTCTCAGGGCACACCGAAGTCTCTTAGGCAATGCTCCGAAATGCGGCATTTTAGACATCTTGTGCAGGCGAAAGTCAGAAAATAGGCATAAGGACGATAATGAAATGACTGTTACTTAGTCAGTCACAGTTTTATGTCAAGCAGTTCTCGAGCCTCTCCATCGTGACGTCTTCTCATGCCTTGCTCTAGTGGTTAATTCAGGGCGTGTCGGAAGTCTCGCTGACTTTTTGTCGTGTCGTTTATGCTTTCGCTCTTGTAGTTACACCATTACTTTCCACAAACTCATGTGTCAGTTATCTTACTTCAATCCGAACTGTCGGACGCTCCTCACGCAACTAGACAGTCATACCAATAATATTGCAGCATTTTTGAGTTCCTATTTGCTGTTCTTCGTTAGTCTGACCGCATCTCCTCTCTGTCTCTCTCACTTTTAGGCAGCTCAACCAGTCTCCGAGTTCTCGCTGCCCGATGTCCAGGTAGGCGCTGTCTGTGTCCCCTTGGGACGCGCTGTTTCCACCACCAAATTCGCTCTTCTCTCCTAATATCGTGCCTGATGGCATGCATTTACTTGTTTTACTTATCACTATCCCTGACCACCGGACACACCGAATAACACCCAAACCCCAATCACAATCTATTGAAAATGATAATCGCGGTTTACCTGAGGTAATCAGTTGTGTTTCAGGTCCGTCCTTACGTTACGGGGGACAAAACACTAAGACTTCAGGTCAAGTTGTCCATAACCCCAAGTCGGCTTGACACTAACTCTGCCAAGGGTAAGGAGAACCCTTGGGCACATTTTCTTCTGTCATTTTACCGCTTAGTCTCCTCACTGCTATAAACCGGATACCGTTTTATCTTGCCAGAACACGATAGAAGTCCTAACAATAGTGATGGGAAAGAGGGTAACTTACAGGACGATGCCAAAATTGGAGCATGCAGTCATGTGCCGTGAGATACTTGAACTCCCACAGGTGATTCCAGTGAGCCACGCCGGAGGGGACACGTCTGAGGCCACTGCTAATGAATAGAATGGAAGATATGGGAGGGGCCTCGGCCGTCTCCTTCTCCATTCAGGCAAAACAGACGGGTTTGACTGGCGTGGAAGGCCTGATGGGGCCCCACACTTGCAGTGGTTGTCGTTGTCACCCCCCTCCTCCCCCCAACGCTCTACGCTGTAGATGCGCCGGACCAAACCGGAGAGGAAGAGGAGAAGGGGCCATCAGCATGGGGTGGGGGAGGGGGTAGCGTAATGCCTACATGTGTGTGCCCTTATGTCCTGTCGCTCACTGCGCCCAATCCCATCAACCGGTGTTTTGTAGGCTCCGACAGTCGACTGGTGCTTGAGAGAAAGAGAGAGAGGTCGTCTTGGGAAAATCCATTCGCACGCAAACTCGCGTATTCCTCAACATAGTGAATTGGTCGCGCTGGAAGCTCTCACGACGTGGCAAGATTAATGACCTAGACGGCTATTTCTGCCTGACAAGAAAGCCATCTGCCGTCTGCAATCTAAAAGTTCAATCGAAGCAGTCAGACCATAGAGCCTGCAACTCGCTATATAGCGCTTACCCGGGGGCGAAGGTGAGTGTCTATCCATTCCGACGGATCACCCATTTGAGCTGCACCAGTTGCGGTCTTATCGTATTTTTTCATATCGATGCCCTGCAACCCTTTACGGTGGCATCCTTGCAGGATACATCAGGGCTTATTTCTCAGATTTCGCAGCCGACCCTGGACAAAGGCCCTTTCACTATCCGCTACCTGTGGAGGCGGTAGCCTAACACATGGTAAACTCCTAGAGGCCAAGGATGACGTGTCGGAAAGACAGGATAACTTGGTAGACTTGGTGAAAGGTGTTCCAAAAATAATTTCACCATCGTCAACAACAGCAGTGTCTATTCAGTGCTGGTTTCATTTAAAAAAGAGAGATATTTTGACAGTTTTAAGCAATAGCGACTGCCACTGTCTCGGAGGGGAAGGGGGGGGGGGGTGCAGTGGTGCTGGTCTATGCGTTAAATTCGTAATAATGATGCAAACTGGTGCAGCAGCCAACGTGACTTAGGGCCTCCGTTTAGGCCACCACTGTCTCCTAGGGAGTTCCGTGCTGACTCGTGCCCGGATCGAGCAATAGACGGGCCTGGCGTCCATGGCAGTATATTCCCTCCTGCACCCACTGTCTCCCGGTGACAAGATAACGCTAGTTTGGGTGGGGTGTTGCTGTTTACACATCTACGCGTACTACACATGTGCTGGATGCTGCTTGCAAAATAACAAGAAGGTTCCCGATCTTAGGAAACTGAGAGATGTCTTAAAGACAGCGTAAATACGGAGCCTTTGCATTCTGATCATCAGTCCTGAGTGGAACCGAGTTGGCAACCTACAGAGCCATAATTGCTGGGCATTCAGGGTCGACCTCAGTCGCTTTTCTCTCACTTATCACTCAAATCGACTAAAGGTGAACTTGGGCGCAGTAGCCGACCTGTCGCAAAGCCCCCATCTGACCTCAGCCATATACATGTGTGCTTCCTCTCCCATTCAAGTCCAGCTCAGCGGCCTGGTCTTTTTTCGGAGCCCAACCTGTGCTTTATCTTGAAACTGTAAGCACCCTCTGGAAGCGTTTAAGGGAACACTAAGCGATGCATTGGGACGTGTACCTGGGGCATTATACGGACCGCAGTCAACTTGGGCAGTCTGGCTTACTGAACGTGGAGTCAGTGATCGATCTCATTAACTTTCAATAGAAAGGCTGAAATGCGTTTTTTGATTAGGAATAACTATTTGCTCATTGTTCCACGCTCACCGATCGCTAATGCAACTCACTTGTTCCGTTCTGCCTTGGGGCTCACTCTCGTGCCCCTCGGTGAGCTCTCTTCAACGAAGCTCAATATTTCTGGCAACGTAACGACCCCGTGTCCGAGTTGTTAGAGTGTTTCACTTCTGATGAGCCGGTCACAAGCTCGAGCCTCGGGTTGCTCAGCACCTGGGGTTGAGTATGACTGGCTGATGACGGTTAAAGAACCAGAAAAGGCCATTTCAGTCTCCCTTGTCTTTGCTGGCAATTGGGCATTTAATATTAAACACCACGTGGCATAATCTTGTGATACTTTAGTCACTCCTTTTCGACCGCCTGCAAAAACTACTCTCATACAAAATAACTCCTTCAGTAGGATGGTTTTTTCCGTTTATTTTCGATACTCTTATGAGTTCACATATGTTTTGTCGAAAACGTGAGCGAAAATGTTCTTTATTGCCCTCATTTGGCAGCAAATCACGTCTTCGTCATAATTTTTTTGCATAAAGGAAGTGCATAAATAGGTTTTTAAACGTTTACCTATTCTCGAATTATTTTCATCCCTATCCGTCGTTACTTCTGTAGTTAGTTTTTATTGAGCTAGCTTTATGCTTTCCAGGTAAATTTCCTCTACGCCATTTAGAAGATACCATGTAATCCTCATAAATTTTGCGATGAATATCGAGAAGAGTCAATCAGCGGACGTGCAATTTGAATGTCCATTTTACGGTCTTAGAAAATGTCTATCACGTGAGTACAATAAGGGACATTTTTATCGTATTTCGGGAAAATATAAAGGCATTGAAAATCCTTAGAAAAGATTCATTTTAAATAATTATTTCCAAGTGCAGTTTTTGCAGATGGTCGGATAGAAGTGCAAAGGCCGGCGTCATGGACTGAGCCGTACGATGCTCGATATTACAACCCCTATTTTTTGCCACTGGTTGACAGTAAAAATCACATTGTTTCGAATTTCAAGCGAGCTGAGAAAAAGCTGGCCGATTTATGGGTGCTTGCATTATCAGCGGTCGGGAAACCTCGACCCTGCGTAAAAGGTCAATGATTATTTATGTATATACTCGCTTAAGCAGGGCTTTTGTCCAGACTTCTTCCTTGGTACTGGCAGGGGCTCTTTGTAAAGAAAATTACTAGTTCATACTTTTTTATAACTTCTGCTTAGAATCGGATGACTGCAGACCATGCTTATGGACTGATAGACTGTTAATTAAAAGGTTGCTGAATCCTCATTTTGTTCCATTCATGCCTAGGTTTGTTCTCTGTTCTTTTAATTGCTGCTTTTTACCTGTGCAATCCGCTATGCTTAATCTGGTACCATGAAAAGGGATTTTGAAAACCAACAACGAGACTGTGGTAAATATGCTTCTTTGTTGCTATGGCTGAACTCGTTCTTCGGAGCCAATTAACTCTAAGCGCGTCTGGGCAGTCGGCAAACCGACATGCATCCCCCTCACCCTCACTCCCCTTCCCTTATTCGTAGCCGTTCTGATTTATGTTAGAACCGAGAATCCAGTTTCGCAGAGGTGGAACCGTTCAAACGGCAGTAAACAACTAGCTGTCTGCTCAATTTGTGCAAAAAACGGTTTGTGGGTACGGTTGTTAGTCGTTCACCGCCAAACAGGTATCGCCGTAGTTAACAAGGGAATTGATTATCCACGCATACTCCCTTTTCTGAGCCAAGGAGTTACAAAACCGCAGTGCTGCCGTCAGTACGTTTTTTGTGTGAGTAGAAGGGCATCAATAGACAGGAAAATGTGTGAAGTTGAAGATTGCTTATCAACGTGGGTAGAGATGCCTTGTATGACCGCCTAAACGGGAAACGGTAGTAGGAACCGCCCCGCCCGCTTTAAATGAGTGACCTTTCGGTACATTTCAGGAAGAGGGAATGTACCCTTGTCTTAACGCTAACACTAACCCTAACATAAAACTAAACGGTAACCTTAATCTTAGCCCTAAACCCTACAGTCAACATGATAATAACCTTAACCCTTAGCCTTACGTGACCCTTACCCTAACTGGGACCTTACCATCAAAATGAAACCTAACCCTAAACTTAACGCTAACCCTAACCTTACTCCTAAACCTAATTTCCCCGGCATTTGGTGGAGAGCTGCATGTATTGCGGATGGTTCCTTTTCGTGTGTGAAGCTTTGGTGGCCATACAAGGTATCCTTACCACAGCGTGATTTGCTACTTTTATGGCGGGAGCTTTTAACAACTATTACAATTTCTGCAAATATTCCCATATTAGAATTGAAAAGTGAAGGCGGTGAACACGTCTTTTCGGTAACTCATTATCTGGCCGGTACAATTACATGGATACTGAAAACATGAAGTGTCTTATGGTTAATAATAATCGTTCCTACGCTGGCCGCCTGGTGAGGTCAGCGGCTTGAGGTCACTGGGACTGGCGGAAGGATGTGAGCAATGTTCGGGGTAGAGTGTAGGGAATTAATATCACTGTCCAGTACGCGGAGTGAACGACTGTCATCAGGGGGCGGGGACAGCGTATGGACACCACCTGAAGTGGTTTTCGGCCACGGAATAGACAGCGCCTGTACGAGCGTCTTCTGACAGCACAGGGTTAGTTTTGTTAGCCTTATAGCCACTGCCTCGGCTGTTGCTAGCACCCGTTGGCGTAGGCCTTTAGAGAAGTTGTCTGGCGTCCGGTAGACAACCTGAAAGGCATCGTTGGGATCAACGCGGTGGTTAGTATAAACTAGATGAGCGAGAATAGAACTCGAGATTGATATAGTTTCACCTGTACCTAACCCGGCAGGTATTTTTTCACTTCCCGTCTTTTCCATGCGCCTCATTGTGCGGCCAATGTATCTTGCTCCACAGGAGCAAGTGAATGAGGAAATACACACTGAGGTGGCCTTCACCTGAAGTCGGTCTTTACCTCCCACACGTAGGAGGGGAGAGTTCGTAAAGGATACCTGTAGGTTCGCCGCGCGGAACGCGCTCGTAATGGCTGTCTTCAGACGTTGTCTTACTAGTTCGCTTGTTGCATCCCCTAGGAAGGGCAGTCTTATGAACGCGTCCTTCTTTTCTGCTGTTAAGGCGCTAGGCTTTACAGTTCACTTCCTAATATTTCGGAGAAGGAATTTTTCTGGGTATCCGTTTTCATGAAATGTGTCCTGCAGGTGCTGGAGCTCTGATTCAACCGTTTCAGGGGAGCAGTCAGTCCCTGTACTAAATTTCGCTTTATATTCTGGAAAACAGAACTTTGCAAATTGATGTATTGTCCCGTCCAGGTTTTCTTTCAGACTATCCTACGTTTGATAGATCCATCCTCTTGCCTTTGTAGAAGGACGTCAAGGAACGAAATTTCTTTACCCACCTCAGACTGCAGAAAATTTGAGCGAGGGGTGCACACTGTTAAACTTCCGGACCAAGGCGTCTGTGTCTGTATTATGATCCCTCAGGCAGAAGATGTCGTCCACATACGGACCATAAAAGTAAATTTCAGCGATGGTGTTCTTAAGACTCATTTTTTCGATCTTGCCCATGAAAACGTTTGCAAGTAACGGTCCAAGTGGTGAAATCATCGCTACACCATCTATCTGCCTGTATAACTGGTCATTACAGAGGAACTGAACATTTTGCGTGCTTCGGGTCAGAATTACTCTATTTCGTGTCCCGAATAACGTCACAGAGGTTGTCTATTGTTTTTATTTCTATCACGGGTACGTTGGTAAACAGTGAAAATACATCTACCGAGAGCATCCTCCGTCCACCTACGTTCCTATAAACCCGAAGACATCTTTCAAACGTTGAGGATATACGTAACTTTCCAGGGACTGAAGTTTTTCTATCAGCCATTTGACAATGGTGCTTCAAAAGTTTCAGGGGAGCAGTCAGTCCTTGGACCAAATTTCGCTTTATATTCAGGGGAAAAACTGTGAAAATTGATATATTGGCCTGTTCAGGTTTTCTTCCGGAATACCCTACGTTTGATAAATCCAGCCTCTTGCCTTGTTAGAAGAACGTAAATGAACGAGATTTCGTTATCCACCGCAGGCTCGGCAGAAAATTTGAGTGAGGGGTGCACGCTGTCTGCCTGACAGATCACAACACAGAAACCGACGCCCTGGTCCGGAAGTTTAACAGGTGGTGTCCACACGCTGTCCCCACCCCCTGATGACAGTCGTTCACTCCGCGTACTGGACAGTGATATTAATTCCCCACACTCTACCCCGAACATTGCTCACATCCTTCCCCCAGTCCCAGTGACCCCAAGCCGCTGACCTCGCCAGGCGGCCAGCGTAGGAACGATGATTATTAACCATAAGACACTTATAAACCCTGTCAATTCTTCATGTTTTGTGCGTGTAATCGTACCGGCCCGATGATGAGTTACCGAAAACACGTATTAAAATTTCAAAAGGTTTTAGCTGGAGGCACTTATCACCAAAGGTGCTCACGAGGTCTTTGTTCTGCCAGTTGGCTTTCGGATTTTGGTGCATAGCATAGGATAACTGTATCTGCCGCTGGGGTGGTGTGTGTGCGTGTGGGTTGTTTTTTGTGCCCCCTAAACGGGTTGCGTGAGAGATGCGCTAGACCAACATAGGGGCCAAATCAGGGTACGCCAGGCATTATTATTCTGGGATGCAGTCCGAACACGGGGAGGGGGGTTGTGCGAGCCCAATATGGGCACGCGCAGGTACCGGCTCATGCCGCACCCCGCTCTCCCACTCCGTGGAAGATGATCTATCTGTACCCGACCCCGCCTCCGGTCTTCTTTGACAATGTCTTGACACCGGGCACTGGCGAGTAAGGGAAGAGAGAATGCGGTAGTGGATGCAGTGTAAGTCTAATATCACTTAAAACAATCGAAGTGACGGGTTGTTTTCCAATTTTTCCTCCCAGGCAGAGAGCCGGGGAAGGGGGTATTTGACGTCCCTCCAGCCATCGAGCAGGCACTGTAATCCCTGCCGCTGCTGTTGCTGTCGAGGGAATCTTAGTGGCGGCCAATTTTTGACTTCTAGGGCACCGCTTGCCTTCCTCGCAATCGGTGCTTTTTAACGCCGCATTTCGGCCTTCTCGTTACACCATTTGCACAGCTGAGCATTCACCATAATCCCTGTGTGAAATGCTACTCACGCTGCAGCGGGTACTGCAATTACGCAGCTGGAAACTGGACTGTTTAACGCAACCAACTGAGCAGGGCTGCCCACTAAACCTAGATTGAAATGGTTGCAACTTGCCTCAGGCTCTTAAACTTAAAAATTTAAAACTTGAAAAACTTTTACCCGCAGAATAAACAGAAGAAGAGGAGGCGGCGGCGGCGGCGGCGGAAGAAGAAGAAGAAAAATAAAAAAAAGAAGGAAAGGAAGAAGAAGCGGAGGAAGAAAAAAAAATCGGAGGAAGAAGAAACAGAACAAGAACGAGAAGAGTATGATCATGAAGAAGAAGAAGAAGAAGAAGAGATTTTCCCTGGCTTATTTGCCGTCATCAACCGAGCAGTTGAGGTCGGAACTGCAGTCAGTTGTTCCTGGAACACGGTGGCATACAGGTTTATGTGTCGAGCTATATGGACAGAAATCACTACTTATTTGCAATCAACGCCTAGTCCTTTTGATGCTCGTATAAATGGGGCCCTACCTACCCTAACGTAAAGCCAGCTGTTTTACTAGGCTTCGCTTACCACACTCCCAGCGCCAAAATACCGGACAAATGTTTCCTCAGTTATTTGCCGCGAAGGGTTCGAACCATCAGTGGGTTCTCCAACGTCCCCTGTTTTTTTATGGCCTATAATTAGACCAGATTTTCAAGCAATGTCATGTGGCTCTGCTAAATCGGCAAGAGCTGTGTCTGAATTGCTTGCGCCATTACATGTGCTTGGACTGGGGTGAATTAATCTCACTGTGTACGACTGACCAGCTGCTGACAGATTATGCATATTCTAGGGTTATTTCGCTCAAACTGTTCCATTTAAACCCACCATGCGGACCGACTCTGAAAAGGTTGCTCCAGGAACTTTTTCCTGAATCTACGCAATGGCTTTTGAGAATCTTGTAGGGTCTAGCCTTTCAGATACGCTCCATGTTGTCAATTGCATCTTCTCGAAATTTGATCGTTTGTAGTCATTTTTGCATCGTTCACATCTCTATTTACAGTCAATGACCTAATTCAAGAAAAAAAGGTCGAACTTTAGGAAATATTGATAATCGCTCGCGAATCGGCACCAACACATGTACTAAAGTTTCGAAATATTAATGAAACCTTAGCTGAATTTAAAGCTTAAAGAAAATATTAAAATGTAGTATTGATTTTTTTATAACTTTTTTTAAATAGCAGCAAATTTCGAAAACGTGAAAATCGCTGTAAATGTGACTGATAAACGTAATTAGAATTTTCAGTTGAAATCGTAAACATAGCAACCTGTGTAAAATAAGATAAATTTCCTTCCGCCAAACTCCTTTATAGGTAGTTCTGGTATGGAATTGCGATTATTTTCAGCTTACTCCTGAAATACTAGCGAATACTTCACGATTTTCCGTGGTTTCGAGGTATTGGTCATAAATGTGTGTTTATTTTTATTTTATTTATTTATTTTATGTGTTTATTAAAAACTGCAAAATAAAATATCTCTCAAAGGCACTAAACAAAGTAGTGAGTTTTAGGATATTCTTTCTAATGCAGATGGTCGTTTTAGTCATATTTGAAGTCTCATTCAAACTTGAAAATTAATCACCGAGAAAAACGAAAGCCCTCAACAAAAGTCGTCGATTAAGATAAGCTAAAACTTTTTTTATCATAAGTTACCTCTTTAAGAATCAATTTACTTAGGTATTTAGTTGATGAATGTCTGCGGGCTTTACCTTTCTCTAAGGTTAAGTCGCGATAAAAATAGATAATTCTGACCGTTTTTTGGAGTTTCTTCAAAATAAATGATACATTTCCTGCTATAATGAAAGAACCCATTTTCGTCTTCATAATGGGGCGTTTTTAGCTCTATTCCTTTTCCCTTTAAAGGTTCTGTTCTAAGATTGTAAATGCTGACTAAAGTGCCTAATATGTACTAAGATTTTGCGAAATCTATGTTATGCAAAAAAGTTTCTTACCACTTGCTTAAAATTTGGCTTTTTGTTGGCGTCCATCTGCATAGTTATATGTACGTATTTTGTTTACGGTCGCAATTCTCAGTGTGGTAAAAGGAAATACTGTCAAAGTAGTTTGTTATCAGTTTTTGTAGCAAAAACATCAGAAGTTTGCAAAAAAATAATTTTTAAATTTGAATTCGTTCCTCGTCTCGGCAACACAGTGGGATTCCTCACATTTGCTTCCACCTGATTTTCTTTGCAATAAGATTAAATTTTGCGGTTACAGAAGGATTTATTTGAAACCTTTCGTGCTTATATTAAACAATAGGGTTTTTCTGTGATATTAAATATCCTAGGAAGTGGCTTGGTTATCGGGCCACCTCCGATTTCACCCAAATCATGCATGTTTTTCCTTCAATAAACAAGATTGAACATGTAGCGTTCCTTGATAATAGGCTTTCTGAGCCTCAAATCAACCCAAAATAACAAGATCAAATGTACACTAAATTACTCACTCAAATTTCGATCATGGCATTGCATGAGTTAGTTCATCTACTGAAAATGTAATATGGTCCACAAGTTTTGTTTCCATGCTGTACGCTGTACTGTAGATTACCTAAATTAACACAAAACACTAATTATTGTCATACCAGTTCAAACGCATCCCCAAAACTAAACTAATAACGAAACACCTCAGCAGACAAAATCAACAATGCTAGTTTGTTTAGCGGACTGATGTTTCGCATGTCCGTTACGGGACTCACTCGTGGCTCTGGGCCTCCAGCAACCGCAAAATGTTGACAGGCCGATCACGGACTATTAAAGTTGAATATAATTGGCAGATTCAATCGTAAGCATACCATTGCGTTTATATTGATAGAATTTTTTTGCTGAGGGTGGTATGTGTTCATCAACACCTCCGAAATATGATATGTTGGGAAAGCATTTACTGAAGTAGCATGTGCGTAGGCGTCCTTATTCATGCGGATTGTCTTTAGGGTCACATTTAGAAACACACAAATATTAAAAACCCCAACGGACGTCCGCCATCAAATTCCACGGCAAATATGCTTTTGAGCAATTACATAACTTTCTATAATAATGTGACTATTTTAAAAAGTTCTGTAATACCGCGATCTGCCGAAATATGCTTACGTGCATTGCCTTGTTACACGGTAAAGCCAAGGAAAGTTGGCACTTTCACCGTTTTTTTAACTTTCCTAAGAAATGCTGATGTGTGGTATGATGTTAGCGTGAGAAATTAGCCTTACCTTTATATTACAGCCATTTTCGCCATCTTGACTTACGTTTAGGCTCCGTTCTGTGATTATGGATACACAGAAGACTGGCCATATACGTAGCGACATATTGCTCAAACTGTTAATGTTTGCGCCTTCCGCTCCCAAATTACGTATGAGCCAAAACTAGACCGCTCAAAAGTGTCTTTCATATGTTTTAACATTTTTACATGACCATTAGATGGTGTCCAGTTTGACAGTTTATCAAAATGCATTCTCGAACATCAGGATAGCATCGGCAAGTTTAAACGTGAGATTGCCTGTACTCGCTATTACTCCAGTTTAGGACACTAAATCATACAGATTCCCAAATCCGATACTTAGAGATCGGTAAAATGAATATTGCCTGCAAAGAAAAGGGAAACTGGAATGACCAGTTCTGGCTCATTAACCGCCATCATCCAGGTGGTGCACCACCCGAGGATCTAACCCGCGACCCGTTGGTCAGAAACGCAGCGCTCTAATCAATAAGCCACTGGCTGTTTATGTTGCCTGTTTAGATTGGGAATATTGAAAGTCGTTGACGAACGCTCACCGATCGCTAACGGAACTCCTTCGTTCCGCTCTGTCTTGCGGCTCACTCTCGAGTCTCGCCAGAAGCCGCACAACTGCTAATAGTAGAATAGGCAGATTAATATTGTCGGCAAAGACGAGGGAGACTAGAATGGCCATTTCTGGCTTATTAGCTGTCGTCAGCCAGTCATACACAATTCCAGGTGTTGCACCACCCGTTGATCAGAAGTCCAACGCTCTGACCACTGAGCCGCGGTGCGGCTGCTGTTGAGGGTCGAGAGTGAGCCTCAAGGCAGAGCGGAAGGGTGAGATCCATTAGCGATCGGTGAGCGTTCGTCAACAAGTCGATAAAATGTCGGGTTTTTCTTTAAATTACCTGTTTGCTTGCAACTTTGTGCTCACGCTTTCCATCGCACTGCATCTTTGAAGTATTCTCCTCCAACTTTCCTCTGGAAATTTGTTTTCATGTTGACGCAAGAATTATTCTACCGGGAATCTGCTCACTCACGATTGTATACCCGCAGTGACTGTATTGTCTGCGCTCATCTCTCCGCCTTCGTCTGTTTTTCAACCCCTTGCTCTAAATTTGCCGAATCACAGCGAATCTTTTCGCATTAAATCTTATTTAGTGGAAGACGCGGAGGGCGAAAAACGTGTCGCTTCTTTATCGAGTGCGAAAGGCTTTTTGGTGGTTTTTAAGTAGCTGATCTTATCTCAACTTTACAGGACAACTCTTAGGTTACATGCCCATCACTGTGTGCGTACGTGCCACACCACAATGACCTGACTGTATCATAAGCATTGAGTTATCTTAGTACGAAAATGTATGTGAATCCCTTGTGTCATAATACTTTCTCAGCGACGATCTTCCCGACCACCCTGGTCGATTTCACTCTCAAAAACATCGCTACTTAAGTATTTTACTTCGTTTTTTCACTTGCTGTATGTACGCATCGTCACCTGCTCAGCCATTTTGTGGAAAATTCGTCTTGTGTTCCGGCTTTTGAAGATAAGTGCTCTTTAGTTAATGCAAGTAGAATCTCTGTAATTCAAGTATATCCTTGAACTGCGACCTTCTCTCACATGTTCTTAAAAAAATCTGAGCAGTCCATATTTCTGTGTTTTTTTTCCTTTGAAAACACTCCCCATCTCTTTACTGCCATTCTTCATGCCTCAAATTTTACCTTGAACTATCCGCGCGCTCTGTAAGCAGGCTTAAGCTGCCTGTGGTTGGTAAACCAGGGTAAGGGTGACTTTTATGACCGTGTAATCAGGACACAGAAATAAGTTCGCCCAGATTAGTTAACAAATGTAACCTTAATCTTGACCCTAGGTTTGCCCAAAATCGAAACCCTGCAGTTTACACGAACACAAACCTTGACTCTCAAAATAGACCTGACCATAATCCTCACCCATAAATTAACCCTAATATTTGCCTTAAACTTACTTTCCCGTGAATTCGGTGCAATGCCAGGTGTATTGTGAGCGGTTTATATTCCCGCGTCATTCTTACCCAAACCAGGCCTACTTCCAAATGAACCCTTCCAGCGTTAAAATCAAAACTTGTCACGAACTACTTAAGAGGCCGTAGTATTATCTTTCTAGTTTGTGGTTAGCTTGCAAAGTTTCATGACGAGTATAAATTCCCGTGTCTTACCCGAACTGTTAACTTTAGCCTTAAAGTTAAAATTAATCTCCGCGTAAATTCATGCAAGGCGCTTGTAATAGGAAGTTCCTATTCCCCTGTCTTGCCAACGTTAATAAAAAGTTAATTGCAGTCTTTCGTGGTAAATTTCGCTCTTAATGATTCCATCTTCATGGTCTTTTACCCGCCCTCTGCCTTATTCTCTGTGTTTTCGCCTTCAGGCCTCGGTTATGGGCGTGGACTGCACCGGGCGCTACGTTCTCCTATCCGGGTATGTGGCATAACTGTGCCTACTTCCTCTCCACTTCCCCCCCTCCCCTCCACATCTCTTAACTGCTGGGTTGGGTGTACCCTACCATTTTCCGCCTTCTCCATTCTCGTACTGTCGGCAGACCGTCGACTACTCGTCACACGGAATGCTCTCATTGTCTGAGGTGGGCCCTGAGTCGGTGGCTTCAGGCTCCGTTGTCATCCACCCCATCACTCACAACTGGTGAGGTTTATTATTGAACCCGAGGACATCAATCCTCTCGAGTAGGGCTACAAGATACCACCCCTAGCTGCGCACGTGCGCATACTTTACGGCATGCAATAAGCCTCATTTAGGCCCACAGAAGCTGTTCGATGCTGTATTCTCGGAGCTCGAAAGAGGACCCATTAGGAACGCAGGCTCAGCCAGTCGCCATGGCAACCATCAGCAACTCTGACTCCTGGAATCACTATTTTGACAAGAACGTAATATGCCTCCCGACTCACGGAAAAAGGATAGGTCAGCGTGTAGTACGCGACCGTACTACATGCCAACGTAAACCCATTGTCTTCCTTTGGGTTAGCATTCGTCGCCGTACAATATTTCGTTGGCGGTAGGAGGATCAAACTATCAGGCCAAACGGCGATGATTATGACGCCGCGGTGGTTTCAACACGCATCCATTTTACTTTGCTAATGAAAGCTCGCACAGAGCGGGCCTCTTATTCTTACGCCCGTCGAGGGTCTGTATAAAAGTGGCCCAGGTCAACTAGGAATGATATCGCGCATATTGGCCAGCCTGAGGTAAGGCCACCAGATCGCACAATCCGCACACTTGTCGGGGCAACACACTGTTGTGCGACCCTTCTAACCTGACAAAGAATGCTAACTATAACGTAAACGATGCAAGGGGCTAGGATTAGGTTGGCGTTCTCCTTTCCTTTAGCCGCATCCATAAAAATCCCATTACCATCGATCCCGTATTACTTGCTGACCTATCCTTTGTTCCCTGAGTTCGGTCACATGTTACGTTCTTGCCACTATTTTAATCTGTGCTTCGTCAAACAAGTGGCACTTTCGTCTTTACCGTTTGCATTTATCCGTGTTTCAATAGTTTTCCTTCAATTAAGCCGTTTTGATGTCCCAGTCAGCTCACTGTACGTTTTGTTTCACCTGTTAATTAGTTGATAATAAAAGGAGTCAGTGTTTTTAGTTTACCAACTATACGCAGGCAAATTATCTGGTAGCAAGCTGTCTGATACGTACTGAGAGTGACTTAAGCTACCTTAGGCAACGTTGGCTACAGTTACCACCGCTGTACTTTTTTGGACTTAAAGCGACACGCGAGAATACGCTGGTAAACACTATTTCCAGCGCCGTTGTCGGTGAACCAGAGGATCGAGTACTCATCACGCTGATTCCCAACGCAGGTGGTGAAACTGCAGCGAATGCTGGCTACCAAGAGCAACCATCTTCGTTGAAGAGGGCTATCATGTCGGCTACATGCGATAAGTAGTGCCACCTCTTATGTATGAATTTTCCGTATCTGATGATCTGTGCGAGCATGAATCTGAAACGCCAGACAAATTAAGTTCTTCTTGCAGTGATCTCGTACTTTCTCGCTTAAGACTTTGCAAAAAACACGTTTGGTTGAAGGCTCTTGCTGATGTTGGTCTCTGCCATTCTGACAGAGGCAGTATACAGAGATGAAGTTCGTCTCTAGGGCGAAAACGTATTTTTTTCGGTCATGCACGATCTCGTGGATCAGACGCGTGTGTAGTTTGAATTGCGAGCTTCTGGAAGTTCATCTTCTATGATTTATCACGTGCACTTCCACGGGGAATGTTTACCATACTACTAATACTAATACAACGTCTACTACTACTACTACTGCTACTCAAAAAGGATTAGCGTAAGAATTTACATGCGTGGCTGCGCTCTGTAATTTATCTCTCTCCCTCTACTAAAACAGAGCGCATAGGAGGTGCACTGCTGGGCATAGACACAACTGGTATGAAATTTTGTATTCCAACTCATTCGGAGTATATGAATGTGCCCGAAGCAAATATTAATATTCTGCAACGCTCGCATTTTTCGCATGCACACACCGAGTTTTTTTCTGGACTGCGCCGAAGTCGCTTGCCACACCAGCTTGCGGAGTCTCGCTGAAATGCCCTCTGTAAATCGGTGATCACCGAACGGCTGACAACTCGCCTGTGCGAAGCTCTAATTTCTTGTCTAAACAACAGCTTTGCTTCTAACATCATTGCGGTTTGGGCGTTGAGCCAACTACCATGGAAGTCATTCCAGGAAGTCATGGAAGTCATTCCAGGTTTCACTTAAACTTACGAAGCAGGATAGGAAATAATTGCATGATGCAACCTGGTGGAGTATGCCTGGGTGCTACACGGTGTTTGCAGACGTCTTGCGGACTTTTACGTTACATCCTATTAGAGGGGCGGAACTCTATTCAGAACACAGGGCATAGATCTAGCCTTTCGATTGGCCGAAAACACTAACTCCTTGGTTTTATTCTAGTATGAGAGTCATCGCTGTCCCGAAGTATGCTGTCCAACATAACGTTCAACCGGCTGTTGACCACCGCGGAAGGATGTGAGGACGTTGTTATGGCTAGCTAAAGGGGATGTTAGTCCATGCTACTGTTTTTGCCGCGATCTGAAGTGTGTCGTTGTGTTTTACCACTCCTTTTTGTTGGCCTCGTCTCTCTGTAGGCGGGAGAGTTCGCTGGTGGTGGACCTTGACTCGCCCTATGAGTACGCAGTCTTCGATAACCATGACCCTGGCGGGGATCCCACAGTCCTCGAGTGGCATAGAACTGATCCATCACGAGTAGCAGTCGCGGTAAGTGTGACCTCTCGTTTTTTTAGTCGATGCGACTGTTTGGCGCTCAGATACCCTGACACTTTTGACTTCTCAATGAGCCTGGGTCTTCCTTCTCCCCCTGCCCCCGTCTTGTGAAGACGTTTGACCAACACCTCTTGTCCTGCATTTATGAATCCTGTTCGCCCTGCCACGTTACTTTTATTCTTAACGGAAGTACAGTAACTGCCCTATATCATGAAATCCATGAGATAAGATCCGTTATGCGAAATCAGCCCACACTGCGTCCCCAAACAATTTACAGGAGTAAATAAGCTACCTTTCATTAAAGGAGGCAAATTGTGGATTAAAAAGTAATATTCGATGTTTAGAGATACAACCTTTTTTTACAAAAGTGGAAAATCCCAAAAACGTGAAAAAATGGGTTAGCTAATTAACATGAAGTTTTAAATGTGTAGAATACTTGTCCATGTAAAAAAACGAGTAAATAAAACTCCACAAGGAGAATTTCTTTCGAAAATAGCCCTTTAGTGTATATTCCGCGGAAGTTTTCTTGCAGATTGAGGGCAATGGAAAGTATGTTCGTTACCAAACGGCCTAAATTCCGAGTATATATTTCAACACGGTTTCACGAAAATTGGCGGGTTCTTCTTCCGTTTATACATTGCTTAAGATTCGTTTGCCTAAGACAAACAGATGTTCGCATGCTTGCGCCGGCAGGGGCGTCACGGGAATAAAATATTTCATAAGCTGAAATGCTGACAGGCCGGTCAGTGACTAATAAATTTCAGTAGAATTTTAAGGTGAAATCGTAAACGTACCATTTATCCATATTAAGAGGACTTTCCTTTTGTTAAATTTCTTCATATGTATTTCGGGTGTTCGATTACGAGGAGTTTCAGATCATCCTTGAAATGGTGGTAAATACTTAACGTTTTCCTGTGTTTTCTGTCTATTGCCCATAAATGTAGATTATGTGCTTGATAAAACCTTAATAATAAGATATTTCTTAAAGGCATTTACCGAAATAGCGAGTTATGAGACAGTCATTCTAATGCAGATGGCCGTTTGTGTCATATTTTTAGGCTCACGCAAACATGAGAACTCGTTGCCGAGAAGAATAAACTCCCACAACATAATTCGGTAATTAATATGACTAAGATCAATTTAGAAAATTCTTATAATAAGATACCTTTTTTAAAAAAACTAATTACATATTTTGTCGAATGTCTACTTACTTAGCCGTTTTCAAAAATCAAGTCAAGGAAAAAGGAGGGACTTTCGACCGGTTCTTCGACTTTGCTGAAAATAAGGGATGCAATTTCTGCTGAAATTGGAGCGTTTTTCGCTATACTTGCTTATTTTTCGGCTCAGTTCTAAGATTGCAAATGCAAAACCTTATTCATTAATAGTCAACTGCAGATAGATATTGTCTGGACATCTTTCGCGTATTGCATGACAGAGAAAAATGACAGCATGTGACGGCTTTTCATATATATGCGTGTTTCCAGTCCCAATTATCTGTGTGGTAAAACAACTACACTCGCAAAAGGTCATTACTGAGATTTTTGGCACAAGATATCAGAAATTTCCAAAACTGAATTTTTAAAACTAAATCTGTCATTGTTTTGCTGAAAACAATGTGATTTCTCATGCAGTAGATTGCCTAACTCATGAAATGTCTATATCAGAATTTGGGGTAGTAGCAGGGCAGGCATTTTAAGGTGTTAGTTCTGTTTGTTGTATTAAATTTATGAAGAAAAAGCTGTTTAATAATAAAGAGATCACTTCAGATCAGTTTACTCAACGGAAAACGGGGCTGAATGGGGCACAATCAGACGTCACTTCCCATCCAGGAATTTGCGTACGCTATTACAAGCTACAGGTCAAAACGTTTTGTTTTTATGCGCATTACTATGCATGAACATTAAAATAAGCCGGAAAAATTTGGAATATATCCCTTCGGAGAAGGGTAAATTTGGTTTTGTTTTCACAAAAATCAGGTGAATGCAAGTTTGAGAGCTCACATTGTTAACGGCAAAATGATGACAAATTTAGTTTAAAAAATCAAGTTTTGCATAGTTATGGCGTTTTGTCCAAAAAAACGCTGTAATCAACTTTTGTGAATGTATTTTGTTTTACCACACCGATAGTTGGGAGCTTAGACGCGCATATATACGAGACGCGATGATACACCGCGACTTTTCGCAGTCATGACGTTCGCGAAGCCCGAAAAGACAATTTCGGTCTGCAGTTGACTAAATGGATAAGGAAATTTAAAACGGAAGGGGCAGAAAATTCACATTTCATCGCAAATTCTAAGTATATATTCGGCCACTCTCTTGTGTGTTTGAAAGCTTAGAGCTAGACTGAGAAGTAAGCAAATATATCGAAAAATGCTTCAATAGAAAGAGAAAAGAGAGTTCTTTAATTTTAAACAGAAATTATATCCCTACTTTGCAGTGAAAACGAAAATTTGATCAAACGGTCCCAGTTTTTTCTTGACTTCCCTTTGAAAAAAAACGTTAATTACGCAGGAATTCGACAGCGAAACGTCTTATTAAAGCTCTTTTTAAAAAGGCAACTTATTATAGGAAATGTTTTATTCAATAATAGGCATATATTTAAAAGTGGCAAATCCCAAAAACGTGAAAACATGGGTTAGCTAATTAACCTGAAGTTTTAAATGTGTAGAATGCTTGTCCATGTAAAAAACGAGTAAATAAAACTCCGCAATGAGAATTTCTTTCGAAAATAGCCCTTTAGTGTATATTCCGCGGAAGTTTTCTTGCAGATTGAGGGCAATGGAAAGTATGTTCGTTACCAAACGGCCTAAATTCCGAGTATATATTTCAACACGGTTTCACGAAAATTGGCGGGTTCTTCTTCCGTTTATACATTGCTTAAGATTCGTTTGCCTAAGACAAACAGATGTTCGCATGCTTGCGCCGGCAGGGGCGTCACGAGAATAAAATATTTCATAAGCTGAAATGCTGACAGGCCGGTCAGTGACTAATAAATTTCAGTATAATTTTAAGGTGAAATCGTAAACGTACCATTTATCCATATTAAGAGGACTTTCCTTTTGTTAAATTTCTTCATATGTATTTCGGGTGTTCGATTACGAGGAGTTTCAGATCGTCCTTGAAATGGTGGTAAATACTTAACGTTTTCCTGTGTTTTCTATTGCCCATAAATGTAGATTATGTGCTTGATAAAACCTTAATAATAAGATATTTCTTAAAGGCATTTACCGAAATAGCGAGTTATGAGACAGTCATTCTAATGCAGATGGCCGTTTGTGTCATATTTTTAGGCTCACACAAACATGAGAACTCGTTGCCGAGAAGAATAAACTCCCACAACATAATTCGGTAATTAATATGACTAAGATCAATTTAGAAAATTCTTATAATAAGATACCTTTTTTTAAAAAAACTAATTACATATTTTTGTCGAATGTCTACTTACTTAGCCGTTTTCAAAAAAATCAAGTCAAGGAAAAAAGGAGGGACTTTCGACCGGTTCTTCGACTTTGCTGAAAATAAGGGATGCAATTTCTGCTCAAATTGGAGCGTTTTTCGCTATACTTGCTTATTTTTCGGCTCAGTTCTAAGATTGCAAATGCAAAACCTTATTCATTAATAGTCAACTGCAGATAGATATTGTCTGGACATCTTTCGCGTATTGCATGACAGAGAAAAATGACAGCATGTGACGGCTTTTTCATATAAATGCGTGTTTCCAGTCCCAATTATCTGTGTGGTAAAACAACTACACTCGCAAAAGGTCATTACTGAGATTTTTGGCACAAGATATCAGAAATTTCCAAAACTGAATTTTTAAAACTAAATCTGTCATTGTTTTGCTGAAAACAATGTGATTTCTCATGCAGTAGATTGCCTAACTCATGAAATGTCTATATCAGAATTTGGGGTAGTAGCAGGGCAGGCATTTTAAGGTGTTAGTTCTGTTTGTTGTATTAAATTTATGAAGAAAAAGCTGTTTAATAATAAAGAGATCACTTCAGATCAGTTTACTCAACGGAAAACGGGGCTGAATGGGGCACAATCAGACGTCACTTCCCATCCAGGAATTTGCGTACGCTATTACAAGCTACAGGTCAAAACGTTTTGTTTTTATGCGCATTACTATGCATGAACATTAAAATAAGCCGGAAAAATTTGGAATATATCCCTTCGGAGAAGGGTAAATTTGGTTTTGTTTTCACAAAAATCAGGTGAATGCAAGTTTGAGAGCTCACATTGTTAACGGCAAAATGATGACAAATTTAGTTTAAAAAATCAAGTTTTGCAAAGTTATGGCGTTTTGTCCAAAAAAACGCTGTAATCAACTTTTGTGAATGTATTTTGTTTTACCACACCGATAGTTGGGAGCTTAGATGCACATATATACGAGACGCGATGATACAGCGCGACTTTTCGCAGTCACGACTTTCGCGAAGCCCGAAAAGACAATTTCGGTCTGCAGTTGACTAAATGAATAAGGAAATTTAAAACGGAAGGGGCAGAAATTCACATTTCATCGCAAATTCTAAGTATATATTCGGCCACTCTCTTGTGTGTTTGAAAGCTTAGAACTAGACTGAGAAGTAAGCAAATATATCGAAAAATGCTTCAATAGAAAGAGAAAAGAGAGTTCTTTAATTTTAAACAGAAATTGTATCCCTACTTTTGCAGTGAAAACGAAAATTTGGTCAAACGGTCCCAGTTTTTTCTTGACTCCCCTTTGAAAAAAACGTTAATTACACAGGAATTCGACAGCGAAACGTCTTATTAAAGCTCTTTTTAAAAAGGTAACTTATTATAGGAAATGTTTTATTTAATAATAGGCATATATTTTCCGAGCTTTTGTTGTTGACGTTATTTTTCATTGCCGCGAGTTTTCATGTTTGTGTGAGTCTACAAATATGACCCAGACGGCCGTCTGCATTAGAAACAATGCCAAAAGGTTACTGCTTCGGTTAATGCTTTAAATAAATATGTAATTTTGAGGGTTTTACCAAACACATTGAACGGAATGTACGTTTATGGGCAGTCGACTGAAGACCATGAAAATCATAAAGAATTCGCCTCATATTCAAAGACTATCTGTAACTCATCGCAATAGAAAACTCGAAATATTTATAGAGAAATTTAACAATAGAATAGTCCTATTTATATGCTCAAAATGGTACGTTTACGATTGCACCTGACGATTTATTTAAATTTATTAGTCATTGACCGACCTGTGAACATGTAAGCTTATGATATATTATATTCATGTGACGTCCCTATCGACGCAATGAAGCGAAAATCAGCTTGCCTTAGTCAAAAGAATCTAAGACAATGTACAAACGGAAGAAAAACGACGAATTCTTGTGAAACGGTGGTGGAATATGCACTTTCATGTAAGGCTGCATGATGACGGCCATACTTTACGTTACGCTTAATCTAGAGGAATATGTATGTACGAAACTCTACAAAAGACTATTTTCAAAAGTAATTCGGCTTTTTCTGCTTCATTCACTCGTTTAATTGCATGGTCAGGCTTCCTATACATTTAAAACTTCACTTTACTCAACTAGGTCAATTTTTCACATTTTCGTAATTTGTACCTATTCTTAAAAAAATATTATTTCTAGACAATATTACATTAATTTGTAAACCACAAAAAGCCATATATTTCCTAAAGATCGGTTCTTTATTGACGTAAAATTTTGGTGGACGCAGTGTGCGCTAGTTTCGCGAAACGGACCGTAACTCATGAAATTCATCAGATTTCATGAGTTAGGACACCTACTGTACCTCCATTTACCTGATTTTCGTGAACGCAAGATCACATTTTGCGTTAACTGAAGGAATACATGTAAAAATTTTCCAGCTTATATTAATATGCGTTTATAGTACAACGCACGTAAACAAAAGGCTTTGGTCCAGAAGGCGCAATAGCGTAGGACAACACCTGGAAATCCAGAAACGTCGGATGTGGCCCCATTTTGCCTTCAATAAACAGATCTGAAGTGAACTGTTCCGTATTAAACAGCTTTTCCGCCTCAAATCAGTGCAGAAAACAAAATTAAGAACTTCAAATGTGCACTATATTACCACCTTAAATTTCCAGTATGACATTTCGTGAGTTAGCAATCTATTGTACGCTTAGTGTGTGTGTAATAATAATAGTAGTATAGTACTGTTAGTATTATTGGTAGTAGTAGAAATAGTAATAATAGTAGTATATTAATATTACATATATATAAGTATAGTAGTAGTAGCAGTAATAGTAGTGGTAGCAGCAGCAGCTGTACTACTAATGTTTGTAGTACAATTAGTAGATGTAGTGGTAGTAATAATAATACTGGGAACAAAAGTAGTAGTTGTATTAGCCAAAGTAATACTACTAATAACAGCCTTATTAGCAGCAATGATAATAGTACAAAATTGGTTACCTTTGTTATCGCAGGTATCGAAATGGACAATTTGACCAGCTGAATATGCATAAGGCCACATATTTTAAACGGGTGGGACGGTTCCTAATCCCATTCCTACCCTTATTCCTGTGTGTTTAGACTCTGACATTTATAAGAATTACTCGCTGAAAAGTTTTAATTCGTGGTTTCAAGATGAAGCGGATTATTTCAGCCTCAGAAAAATTTCCCATTGCACTCACGTGATGCACCCCGACATAGGCGTCTCCTCTTACGTGAGCTTGTAAGCTAGCCTCTTTGCCGGAAGATAAGTTGCTGTTTAGGTTGAAACCCGCCAGCCCGATTCACCAGTAGTGCCGTCTTTAAGAGGCTGTCCTGGTTACTTTTTTTCTCTTCACCCAGCACAACAACGTTTGTGATGTGCTCTCCTGGTCAGCCAATGAGAGTCGGCTTTCTCACCTGGTCACCTTACGGGGCTACATTCGACCAGTCAGTGGTCTTGACTGGTGTCCCAACCAACCCAACCTGCTGGCTACCTCATCTTTGGAGAACTTCCGCGCTACCTGCATTTGGGATCTTCGCGATACCTCGAGGCCTGTTAGGACGACAGAATCCCTCTGTAAGCGCGAGTCAAAAGGCCTTGCCAGATTTGCACATTAAACTTTCCTGTGGCTGCCTTTTAGGAGGTTGTTTTGTTCATTTGGTTGTTAAGAGGTGAAAACGCTACTGCGCTTCTTGACGTATGACTTGCAAGGTCTCCTTGTAAAGTTTGTTTCTGGTACTGTTAGGGTCATTTCGGGTCAGTGAATTAATGGACATCACCTCACTTGATCCCCAGTCTACTTCATGGCAGATAAACCACAGATCCTGCGTGTTCCGCTTCGAGCGCAAGTCGTGACTGATTCCCTTTAGGGCGGTGGTGCTGGTTTTGTACGAAGGCTTTAAGACACGTCGTCTACTGTGTCCAACTCCATGGTTGGTCGGTAGGAAAAGGGAGAGTTGAGTGAGGCTGGCCCTACGGCCGTTTTCTTAAACAACTGAAACCGCTATCAGGCATGACTCGGACATTCGCCAGCCTTCTGAACTGAAGAGCAGAGTACAGCCCGCTCGGATGTCACCTAGGTGGATGCGGTGCTAAAAGGCTGCATTGCAGCGCAAGAACGTAATATGCAACCCAACGCAGGGAACAGACGATACGTCAGCGTTTAGTACCTGACTGTACTACATCACACCGTAACCCTCACTCTATCCATTGTGCTCGTTAAGGTTAGCATTCGGTGCCGGGTCAGCAGGGTCAGATAATGTTTCGTTGAAAGTAGGCAGGACCGCAGTATCGGGTCAAATGGCAACGTTCCAAGCGGTGACGATTAGGAAGCCGTGGTAGTTTCAAAACGCGCCCTTTCTACTTTGGTTTATGAGAGATCGCGCAGAGCGGGCCTCATTCTTACTCCCGTCATGGGTCCGAATAAAGTTGGTCAGGTCGCCTAGGAATGATATCGCGCATATTGGTCGGCGTGAGGGAAAGCCAACGAATCTCGCAATCGGAATAACGAACTATTTTGCTACCCTTCTAACCCGGCAAAGAATGCTAACCCTAGAAAACAATGGATATGGTTAGGATTAGCTTTGCGCTCTTCTTTAACCCCTATTACCACGGGTCGCGAATTGAATACTGACCTATCCTTTGTTCCCTTGGTTGGGTTGCATATTACATTCTTGCCGAGCCGAGCTATCCCGTCAATTGACGACCATCCAAACCGAGACTTCTAGCACGTTGTGGTAGCCTCAAGCGCGAGGAATTTATTATCCTAAGCGATGCCTCGATTTGTTGCCCGGAGGGAAGTCATGGTGTCGCCCTCACGCTTCCTTACCGCTTTCACGCACCAGTCGACTGTCGCAGCCTGCAAACCATCGGCTGATGGGATTGGGCGCAGTGACCGACATGACGTGGAGGCGCACACGTTACGCCACGCCCCTCTCATGTACGGCAGCCACGATGTCCTCGCACCGTCTCCGTGTTGCCCGAACCGGCCTGACTCCCCTTCTGGGTCCGCGCATTTACAGTGTAGGCCGTTGGGGGTGGGGAGGCGGGGGCGGAGTGACGGCGATAACCGCTGCAAATTCGAGGCCCGCGTCAGACCTTCCATCTATCACTTTCGCCTCAATGGTCAATGGAGAAAGCGTGTGTATTAGTTAATTGTCACCGCCCCCGCCCCATATCTTGACTTTGTTCAGTCTCTGTGGCCTTAAACGCGTTCCTCCATTTTCACCTGCAGCCCCTTCCTGTCTGGTCCGCTGGAATCCCCTGCAGGAGTTCAAATATGTCACGGGACATGACTGCAGGCTCCAATTTTGGGATCTTCGCGTAAGTTGCCCTCACCTACTTTCCCCTTGCACTCGTGCGGGCGGGGGAGGGTGTTATTTGACGACTGAATGATACATTTTCAATGTTTTCTTACCACTTATATTCTGTTTTTATTTTT
>WEDG01000417.1:0-108303 GCA_017591395.1 Schistocephalus solidus | reverse complement strand
ATCATTTAAAAAGTATATGCCACTACCGGATGATAGTGATTCGGATGGTGCGGTTTTCACGAACTCCAAACAGAGAGTCAAGCGTAGGTGTGGTAATTGCGAGCCACAATGAAAATGCTTTGAATTTACAGGTGTAATATGTTTTGCACTTATTGCTTGCTATTCCAACGCATGTACTATAATGATAACCATAATGTGTGCATGAACTTGTCCATACCACTCATTGCTGTGGTTACATATTTTAAAAGATAAAAATGTCTTTCAATTGAGAATATCCAGGATAACCTAAAAAGTGAAAAAATCACAGTTTCATGTCTACTGTAGAGAATTCTATAAATCAATAAATAAATTGTATATTTAAGGCACAGAGTGTCCTATCATTACAAACTCAGTATCGCCGTGTAAATAAATAGAAAGTGGATAATTGCTGCACTGTGTGAACAGACTTATGAACATCAGATATGCTTAGTATGGTAGGCATATCCAATTCAGAACGATTCACCATTTTTAAAACAATAGCCAACACGCTTTGGAATATACTGTGAACTAGAAAAGAAGCAGTGAAAAACTTCTACGGTTAAATTGGTGGCGGAGTTTGGCAAGCCACCAATTTAAAAAGAAAAACTAGGAGAAAAAAATATTTCTCCAAAAAATGCATACCTAGATTTGATGGGATTGGTACGATGCAGTGGGATAGTGCTGTGATGTTGGTGAAAACGTATGAGGGTTCGGAACGCTCCTCGTCAGGTAAGAGATAATATAACAGTAAGAGCTACTGTTTATAACCATCAGGGAGGTGAGAAAGGAGGAACTCAACGTAGACAACAGAG
The DNA here is from genome assembly GCA_017591395.1 of Schistocephalus solidus. Classification (NCBI taxonomy): domain Eukaryota; kingdom Metazoa; phylum Platyhelminthes; class Cestoda; order Diphyllobothriidea; family Diphyllobothriidae; genus Schistocephalus; species Schistocephalus solidus. The sequence goes on along the minus strand of WEDG01000417.1, from coordinate 107,473 downwards.
TCAACACAAAGAGGTCACGAGAACATCACCGAGATGTGACGTTGCTGACTGCTTTGTTCACCAACAAGGTGGTGAAAAAAATCAGAACTCGCCTCGATCATCAACAGATCCCTGAAACCATCGTCAGGGTTGCAGAATCGGAGAAAAGTATCAAGGCTGTCAAGAGTGAGCGATGATAGTTGAAAAGGAGGGGACGAAAAAGTGACTGCGAAGATTGAATCTGTAGAGAATAATGAAAACATATTAAGAAACCAATGCAATATCAATGGAAATGCCTCAACTACCAGTAGGACCCTTTTCAAAATCCAAAAATTGCGAGTTTGGGAAGGAAACAGACAATAAGGACTTTATATCTTCCGAAGTTATGGCGCATTTTTATGGCGCTCAGTCTGTACCGTGAACAGACTGGAGATCGTATTGTCCAAGTAAAGCACAACGTCATCGACAGTTGGTTTTAGGGGACAACCACCGGTAAAACTAAGGCCTAGTAGTTAACTAGTCACGACTTCATACAACCGTGGGGATTCACCTTAATTACGTTATTTTACATCCGTCGGTGTCCATTGTGTGTGTCCAAACTGTGTGCCCAAACTCCTCTATCAGTTCGTTTTTCCCCTAAACAAGCCAGGTGGTAGGTGCGCTGGACCAACGTGAGGGTCAGAACAGGGCATGACATATGTTAGTTCGGATGAGCTCCCAAAATGAATGCTGAGCATAGGGCATAATGCCACGTGAAGTGGCAGGTTCACGACACACCAGTCAGGGTTGACATTTAGGACACTCCCATTCCGTTGAATCTGATTTGGACGTGGTGGCGTGGTCAAGAGCAACTCCAGCCGCGCCAGCAACCTGCGCCCGACCCCACCTCAGGTCTTCTTGACTCTTTATTGATGCCGGACACAGATGGGTGAGGGAAGAGAGAGTGCGGTAGTTGCAGCCCAAGTCTAATCCTACTCAAAACTAATCCGTGCGCAAGTCACCGTCCCTGCAACACCATTCTGCATAGCATACGGTGGACATCATCGAAACCAACGGTCAAACTATCGTCGTATAGCACTTAGATGATAATAAGCACAGAAAGAGTGTAAAATGCAAGCCTTCACAACCTTTTACGCACGAGAATTCGAATACCCTATTTGTGACGTATAATTAAGTGTGGTGCACAGAGAAAGTAGTTAATTTGCGATATTCAAAGGCAACCATAGAATATGATAAGTGATGAACGAGTCTCAACGGTTAAGTTAAATCGATCATCGCTTTGGCTCATTTTGGAATATAAATCAGTCAAGTTTCCTGTTAAGGTGCTCCATCGATGGTGACCTCACAAAATCTGTGGTCAGCACCTTCTATGGTTTGATCTTTTTGACAGAGGAGAACTTGCACTCAGTCGGTTTGGCCTGCTGACAACGCAGCTTTAATGGATGAACTTGTAAATTGGTTGTGATATTAAGATCACAAACGTCCTTAAAAGCCAGGCAACAAGCCAATTCCTTCGCAATGCCAAATGCCTGTAATAGATGCCAGCGCATTTTCTTATAACACAAAGGGAACAGATTAAGGATAGTTAGTCGGATTGGATATTGCAAGAAGTTTTGATTCTTAAACATTTTGGCGTCTATCTTTTATACGCCATTGACAATATTCTTATCTTCAACTTTCCAGGGTTGCCATGCTTGCACAACATATTCCAAATCTTCCAAAAATCTTGGGGAAGAGATCTTCGTCAAAATCCACAAAGGCTCCCCTGATGATATTCATAAGAGATATTTTGCCCTTTGCCACTCTCGAGTGATGAGGGGTGGTTGTAAGAATTTTTCCGTCAGCACACCGATGCCTTTTTATGTGTCCATGTCTTACAAAGCTGCAACGCTGAGAGAGCAGCGTCTACTGTTGGGGGATCTGGCTGGGTTTTCTAGGCAAAATATTGTACACTTATCAACTTAAGACTCCAAAATCCAACGCTTCGAATACTTTATCTACCCATTAAGGTTGCTTTGCTGTTTACCTTCGTCGACAGAGTTCCGGATTAAACTGTAGATTTCTGGCCGGCGACAACCATTGCTGTTTCTATGTCGAAATATCTGACTGAATTGTCCACATATATAAGCAACAGAATGGGTCTAAGTACTAAACCCAAAGGAAAACCCATTCTCAAACACAACAAAAAGTGAAATTTATTGGCAAATGCACTCAAACTGTTGCTAACCCGAAAATAAGATTTCAATCCATTTTAAAAAGTTTCCTCAGATTCATATTCGCTTTAAACTATTATGAAGCGGTGATCCCATTAAATATTAATTTAACCTGTAAAAAATGAAACAAGAAAACTAAAAGCAATAAAGATATAAATTGAAAGCTTCGTGAAACATTCAGATGCACATAATTAACTATCTTTGTTTTAACCAGCCAGCTTATTCATATCTTTGTAGGTCACATTTGCTGTTCGCCGTGTAGCGGGATGTTCGGATATGGACACTCATGATGACATTGTAAATCAAGGAGTATTTTCTCTAAAATCTCAAGTCATACAACTATAATGGGATCGTTTGATTCTCTTTTCAAGCTAGGGGAGAAAATTGGAGAGTAAGAATATTTTTATTGTCCTTATTAATAGTGGAAACTTTGCGGAAGTGAAAGTTTGCACGTGCACTACGACCAACAAAAAATTCGCGGCAAAAATTATTCAAAAGAAACAAAAAACTGTCTTTGGCCACTATGATCCCACATCGCGTGGAATGACAAAACAAGAAATTGAAAGAGAGGTGAATATTCTCCGCTCCATCAATCACCAGAACATCGTACAATTACATGGCTTCTATGAAGAGGATGAGAATTTTGTACTCTTACTTGAACTGTAAGCATGTGCCATTACGTTTTAAAAATTCGCTAATAATCCATATAGGACAGTTAGAGCGGGATCTTACTCGCTGGTTTTGCAGCAGTCAATTTACTAATCTATTTGCCTGCGTTGTATATTAGTCTTGAGATTGCGTGTTCATATAATTAACACTTTGAAACTGTTTCTGACGTCTGCATTATCAGCTACCAATTTGAACCCCTTTTAAAGTCCTCCACCAGTTGCAAGATACCTTATGATAGAAACTTACTCAGACAGCCGATACTTTTCCAAAAGATCAATAAGGAATTATTTGAATTATGAAATTTGTATGTCATTACTTGTCAGAATATTATTTGGCATCATCGTTACTTCTTATTTTCTCACTTAATATGTTCTTGTTTTTCTTTGAAGCGTGGCCGGAGGTGAGCTTTTCGCCCGAGTTGCTGAGCTAGAAAAGCTTCCGGAAGATGAAGCAACCCTTTTCGTCTCTCAAATACTTCACGGTGTAGAGCATCTGCACAATCTTGGAATAGTACATCTGGATCTAAAAGTAATTAACAAGTGACTTTTTCAACTTTCATTATTTAACAAATAAATTGTCACTTGAAGTGCCTAGGTTTCCAGAAATTGAAAAAGTTACGCGCCAATTCAAAATAACTGAAACTTTGCTGATAGCCTAAAAGGGATTATTTATTTGCATATTTTCGCATTCTTAATTCCTGTTTGCCATGAAATCATTAAGAATTGGCCTCATGACCTTTCAGTTTTACGTCAAAAAAACATGATTTTCCCAATAGATTTCCTTATCACTTTTTTACCCATTCATAATCCAGACCATTTTAAAAATCTGGTTTCAGACAACCCAGGTTCTTTAAAATATTTCCTTGGTAATTTTTGGCTTCCCTTGAAGCTGTTATGTATTCACAAAATTTCTAAAAATATTTGTGTTTGCTTTCACGCGATAGGTAGAGAAAAATACATGATATTTGTATAATAAAGCTGTGCGGTTACTTGCTACAGCAAAAACTTTTAGGCAACAGCTTTTGACCGCACCCGTTTTTTGCGTGCAGTGTTCCAGTTGGCTGCATTCTCTAAAGGTAAAAAGTCTTGTTGATTTGAATCAATATGGGTAGCATCATTATTTATGATCTTTCTGCTGATGGCAAAATAACCACTGACTATTTTAATTTGAAGCATTTAAATTTAGATCATTTGAAACCACATTTTATTCAATCTTTAAGTTTCTGCTTCAAATTATTTTAATGGTATTTTACTGTTATATGTCTAGTTCACGCTAGAAATTTTGGTTAGGTGGCAAGATTCTGAGTTTTGTAAAAAGAAAACCCGAACCAGAGGACAGCTTAAGTTGGCCGCACCTTTATAATTATATCTTGGAGAGAAAACAAGCAACAAAGTTTTCCCAACTAATTTGCGTATCTATTTTCTTAGCCAGAAGGAACTAGAAGTTTCACTAACATTTTGTTCTTAATTTTAAAGACATGTATCCTTTGGCATGTACATTCGCATTCAAAATAGCTACTTTAAAATGCACTTATTTTGCAGAAAGATCTCTACATCTATTGTTCACTTATTATTTATCAAATATCCTGCTGGCATCAGTGTCGCGATAATTTAAGAAATTTAAAAGTTTTAGAAAACGATAGAAAAATATTATTTTCATGCTTGACACAATTCTGATGCTAATCTGAATAAATGTTCCGGAGCAAATGCTTACACAGTAGTTTAAACGTAACGTTCGCTGATTAATTCTGCTGGAAAATAGGAAAACGTAGTTGGATTGTTTGCGTGATTTGATGTAGATTTGTGATAAGAATATAAGGGTCAACGTGTTTTTTTCGAAATAAGGCCAAGATTTAAGAGCCCCAATTAACAAAGGAGTCTATAACTCGCTCTTTAAACTGTCAGAGATGGTTTAAAATTCAGTGGAACCACCCATTTTATGGGGTTCTTCAGCCCGTAAGAAACTGCTGTTTCCTTTTTGTTAAAGCAGCACTTTTACATGCATCAGCTTGGCTTTGCTGAGATTTTGCAGAAGCTAGCAGCTAGTTCACTGGATCAATATTTTATTATTTGCAATTAAGGGACCTATTAATATGTAAAATTTAGAAATCGGATAAGACATCACAGGTACGCCAAAGCATATAACTTTTTACATAAAACTTTCCATCAATGTTAATTCCAAGAACGTAGCTTGTTATAATACCCTTCTTTACACTTTTCTTCTGGCTAAAGGATTAATTAATCCAGTAGTACAATAAGATACTCGGGGTTTTCGCCATCTTTCACCATTATTTGACAGCCTTCTACCGAATGCGTACGTTGGTATTAGTGAACTTAATTCATAAGAACTCTATTCAAAGTATCATTGAATTCTTTATTATAAATTGCCTTCAATTGCCATATCATCTACCTCCAAGTATCGTGGTGGACGCTTTTTTATTGCGTGTCTTATCCTGAAAGACATGCCCTCATTGCTGACTAGTAAAGGTGACACATGAAAAGGTATTCCCAGAAGAAAACTGCAGAGCTTTTTGCGGCATGCGTTAGATGCCAATTCACGCTGCATTCACCAATATGCCAAGGTTCATAAACAATCCGCTTGGTTCAGACAAATCGCTGAGATAGGAGAAACAGATGTGGCAGTCAGATTTACCTAGCTGGGCTCCAGCACCATGACTCCTAACGGTCGCTGGTTAACTTTTCACTGGCTGATTGTAAACATGAATCCTATGGGCCAAGGTGAAATGTCTCCTTCTGAATGTGGCTTTTTTAACAGCATTTCTACTTCTTTAATATTCGAGTTACCCGCCTTTATGAAACCTGCTATGTGTGAAGCTAGAGAGCAATATGTGTGCGGCGTGCATTGGCACACTCGCCCAAACTCTGGCCGTTCGCGCTTTGTCAGGACAAGGTGGACGTCGAAACTGCGAGTGAGGTAAATTGGGCGTTAGGTTGCTTCTATCACCTAGGGTAGTGCCAAACACGATTCTTACAATGATCGATCACTTTTTGCGTTTAGATGGTAACTGCTATGAAATCGAAAAAATGGCTCTTCTCTCACCTCGCGCCATACATTGGTGGCCACAAAATGTATGCTGAGAAGTTATAGGTTGAATTTATTCAGAAGAATTATGAGCACTAATTTTTACGCATTCTGAATTACTAGCTAAAAGATGCCCAGGCTAATCTGCTACCAAAACCTGGACATCGAAGACGTAGCAAAATCATTATTTCAAATATTCACATGCTCCCTAATGCCATGCATGAGGTGGACAAAATCCGTTTTAATCAAATAACTCAAATAAGTTAGAATTCTCAAACGTTTAAATAGTTTATCTTTCCTGTACAGTCTCGCTTCCTGACCAAAATTACATCCCTTGACTAGGAACCTCAGTTTATGTTCTTTATATGGACCTCTGGTCACTGAATAGTTAAAGTCACAACAACGTATTCCCTGTCACTGTTAGATTTAGCACAAAGTTCAGTGGATCTCCCAGTGGACTATTGTGTCTTTAGTTTATCAATTTTCTTCGATAAGCTAGCCTGGCTGATGATTTCCACCCTTTCAAACTGTCGCAGCTTGTCAGCTAACGGAAGGATGTTTCAAACACAGTGAAACGACTTTGTCTGTGACATTTCCTGTCACTCGTCATCGCCTTTTCGGTCAAGATTTCGAAGCATGCCCTTGTTCCTTATCCTATTTGCGCCGGTTAAGGCGGCATGAAAACGCGCGTTTCAGAAAAACTGGAAATGCTTTCACTGACTATTTCTTCTCTTTCCAAAGAGAGATTGCATGCGTACTGCAATAAGAGGAAGGTTCTTACGGATGTATGTCCCTTATACCTAAATGTTAACGTTCATGACATGAGGTTTTCGCCCGTCTATATTTCTGGACATCTATTTGCAATTCTATGCATATAGCTAGGTGCTGTGCCTGAATTCCAACTTGACTTACCGTTTCTTTTCGAAATTCTTTCTGGTTACGTTTGTTAAGACGTTAGAATCAGCACTGTTATGTTAGGTCGAGGTGAATTTTGTGGTTACCCATTGCATTCAATCTCAATTCCAAGTTAATTGATGCCATTGCAGCCTGACTCTCAGTCCGCCAGTCAGCCACTTCACACAAAGCACACACTGGGCTGACCACGTGATCCGAGTTATCCCGTCAGTTAGCAACCTTCCAAACCACAGCTTTTAGCGCAGCGTGACAGTTTAAAGCGCCTCAGATTGTTTATAGTGAGAAAAATGAACTGAGCCGCCGACCTCATTCGCTCCCCCACTCCACAATCAGACCACCATTTGAGACGGTCAGTTGTCTGATGCGGAAGTAGGCCCAGCTGCTGGTGACCTCGTCTACGCGTACTACGTACACGACCTGGCCCCCAAACCGAAGCACCAGGATTTCACACAACATGGAATTGAAAGGTTCACTTCTCATATGTGTGAGGTAGCCAGAGGTCACGGTAAGAAGGAGCCATCGCAGCCTGACTCTCAGACCACCAGTCAGCCACTCCAAACAACACACATTGGACTGAATGCGAGGTCTGAATGTAGTTTTCAGTTGGCAACCTTCCGACCCACGGCGTTTATCGCCCTGTGATATTTTCAGGTTCAGATCACACACGCAGCAGAGGAGCCACATGGAGAGGGAGCCGAGGATCATGCTTGCCTCTTAATAAGCTATGCAGACTGAGATCATGTTTTTTATGTGGTACTGCGTATGGGCATGTGAGGTGCAGAGACTGATGAGGCGAGAGGTAGTGTTACGGCATAGCCGGCGATGTTCTACCGCAGGTTCTTATGGAGACGCATGTGACTTTATAGGCCCATGTGGTTTGTGAATGTGCGTGGGTAGTGCGGACAGTTGAGTCGAGTGCGGCGGGTGTATGTAGGTGCTCCTGGCACTGCTTCGGTGGTCTCTGTGCGATCGATTCACAAGTTACTGAACATGCCGATGCGTGACGTGCATGTGCCATGACAACGAGTACAAGATAGGTCGGGAGGTGCTGGGTCTGGGGGGCTCTGCTGCTGGTACTCGTAGTCGAGCTCATTGGAGGAATATGGGAATTGTTGATGGGTGCGCAAGATGTGTTCGCGTCGCGGTGGATTCCGCTAACATGGATCCGCATATGACCGAATGGGCCCATGCGATGATTCAAAGCGCGTGGTCAGTGAGGGCATCGTAGGCGGCGGTCTATGCTGTGCCTTGTTGCTCCAGGCACTAGTTTGCCACTCTCTGTGCTATGGATTCGCAATTGACCGACCAGGCCAATGTGTGAGGTGAATGCGCGATCGCAATGAGGACAGGTTAGTACCGAGTCCCAATCGCTGATACTAGGGGAGGTGGTGGTGTTGGAGGTAGCAGGTGGCAGGTAGTCGGATGTGGCTACTGAGATGGTGGGAGTGGGGCAAGTGCTGTTCGTCGCCGTGATCGGCGCAGGTAGTGGAGGAGGGAGGATGGTGTTAGTGATCGTGGGCAGCGGGGCATCGATGAACTTTTTATCAGTGGTTGGGGTGATCGTCTTTGAGGGGTCTGAGGCAGGTGTGCCAGAGGTTGATGTTGTGGGATTGTTGTTGCATTGAGTTCGAAGATGTCCGACAGGCCGATTCGCGCGCGGAATGTGCGTTGTCCGCGTGGGCACGTTGACAGGGCTTGGACCTTGGCGGTGTTGATCCGCGGTGCTTGTGACTTGTGAGCCGCCCTTTTGGCCTTAACAGCGGCGATCAGGTTAGCCTCATAGATGACTGCACCAGTATTCACGGATCTTCTCCATGCTGGTCTTTCCTGGGCGAGGTCTTCCCAGGTCGCAGGGTTGATTTGCAGTTGCTTCAGCGATTTCTTCAAAGTGTCCTTGTAGCGTCGTTTTTGCCCTTCCTGTCGGCGATCACCCGTAGCGACATCTACGAAGAAAAGTCATTTGGGTAGTCACCCGTCCTCCATTCTACCAGGTGGCCACTCCATCACAGTTGCACTTGCCTCAGCATGGTTTGGCTGCTGAGGATTCCCGTCCGCTCTAGAACTTCCGTGTCTGGGATGCTGTCTTGCCATCTCAGCTTCAGTATTCTGCGGAGCCAGCTGAGATGGAAGTGATTCGGTTTCCTGGCTTGACTCGAGTATACGGTCCAGGTCTCCGCTCTGTAAAGGAACATAGTCAAGACGACGGCCTTGCACATCTTCAGTTTACTGTTCAGATGAATACCGTGGCGAATCCACATGGAGGCCTACAGGAGATCTGTTGGGCAACCTTATCGTTGATTCTCGTGTTAGGTGACAGCGTTATTCCCAGCTAAGCAAAGTTTTTCCACATTTTTGAGTTGATCACCGTTGACTTTGATTCGAGGAGCATTGTATTCCGCGCTGAGTGGCTGCTGGTGCATGACAACCGTTTTGGCTGTACTGATTGTTAATCCGAAATCGGCGCAGCCTTCGGCGAAGAGGTCCATGCTCCTTTGCATGTCCTCATCCGTCAAGGTGTTAAGGGCGCAGTTGTCCGCGAAGAGTAAGTCACGGACTGTAGTCGTAGACACGTGCGTTGGGGCATGTATACGCCAATTGTTGAGAAATTGCCCATCAGTTCTGTAGGCTATACGGATCCCAGGTCACTCATCACGGTAGGCGTCCATCAGCATGGCAGAGAACATGAGACTGAAGAGAGTGGGGGCCAGTACGCAGTCCTGCTTCGCTCCGTTGGTCTGCGAATACTTCGAATACCGTCCCGTTTTCAGTGACGCGCGCCGTCATCCCGTCAAAAGGCTAACGCAGCATGAGCGTGAACCGCTCAGGACAGCCGAATTTCTGCATGACATTCCACAGTCTGTCGCGATTCGCCGTGTCAAAGGCTTTCTTCAGATCCATGAAAGTAGTGTAGAGGTGGGTTCGCATCCCCTGGCACTTCTCTTATAACTGGCGGGTGCAAAGATCACGTTGATTGTTCCGCGGTATCGTCGGAAGCCACATTGGCTTTCCGGGAGCAGGACCTGTTGTAGGTGACTGTTCAGACGATTAAGAAGGATACGGGCAAATATCTTCCCGGCGAGGATGAGCAACGAGATACCTCTGTGGTTATCACAGAGTTGCCGGTTCCCCTTCCGCTTGTAGAGATGCATGATGGTCGCTTCAGTATTTACGGTTCCTCTGTCAAAATTGCTGTGCCGGCAGAGCTGAGCGGCGGTGCGGTTCCTTTGATGCAGGGGCCGTAGATGGCCTTGATGGCTTTAAAGAAGTTTTTCATTTCATTGCGGTCCACATACCCCTGTATTTCCTCAGCCTTTCGGGCCATCCAGGCGTCCTACATCTCGCGCAGCCGTTGCTGTACAAGGCGGCGGCATCTGATGAAGACTGCTTTGGTGACGTTATTGTGAAGGACAATGTAGGCTTTGTGTAGTGGATTCTTCTCCGATAGTAAGTTGCTGATGTCGGCGTCGTTGTCGTCAAACCAGTCCTGGTGTTGACGGCGTGCGCGTCCGAGGACTTCGAGGGCAGTGAACTGGATGACATTTCGCAGTTGACACCATCGTGGCTCCACGTTGGTGTTATTATCTGGAGTATGCAGGTCCTCCAGTTTCTGGGTTATCTGGTTGCTGAAATCAAAATAGTGAGCAGGTAAAATTAACAAAAGAGTATTTAACTTACCTGGTGGTCACTTAACAGTTTTAACGCGTCGGTAGGGTGCGATTTAGGCACCTTCAAAAGCGCAAATTAATCTCTGCCCCAGCATACGCGCATCTCCACTCACCTCCTTAATGGATTTTAACCGGCTCTATCAAACCTTACCATTCAGCGGGTCAACACTGTTCTCTTACCTATTTTTTGCTGAATTATAACTGAGATATTAGAGTCAGTGGTCTAGTAGCCAACCAACGTTAATTTTCCTACCCTCCCTAAAGACTGAAATCTCGATTTCTTTTCCGTATTAAGAACATACAAGTCGAAATGCTAGGTATTGCTAATTTCCATAAAGTACTGCCCATCGAGCGGAGCCTTTTCCTTCGCTGTTTATATAAGGTGAGGTAATGGTTTGTCGTACCTACTCCTCTTCCTCCTGAAGCATATTATTTGGGCGTGATTTATTACCTCCACTGTTCATTTCCGGTGCCCCCGGCTGAGCTGATGGGGTTCGAAAATGCACTTTTTTACGGGACTTCTGTATTCCATTGAGGTTTTTATGGCGCCCTGTGCGTGCGATAAGCCGTCGCGAATTTCGGGGCACGATATGCCCCGCCCTTTTCTACCCCTAGTCAGCCAAAAATGCCCACACGTCCACGACACGCTCTTCACCCTGTACGCCCCATTCAGGGCATTTCAGGCTGCGTGAGTATTTTGTAGCGTCACCGCAGCGCTGTGCGCGTGCCTCTCCGCACGCGTGTCCCCATGTGTCCCCTCTCCGCACGCGTCTGTCCCCATGTGCCCCCTGTGCCCCCTAAACGGGCCACGTGATAGATGCGTTGGACCAACACGGTGGCCATATCACGGCACGGCAGGCGTTATTCGGGTGGCGCTCCCATAACGAATGCCGAACGTGGTAGTGGTGGCACGCCCAGGCGCGGCTCCGGCCGCGCCAGTCACCTGCGCCCTCTCCCATCTCTGGTCTTCTTGACTCTGTCATGACACCGGGTTCAGGTGGGGGAGGAGGAGAGAGTGCGGTAGCTGCAGCGCAAGGCTACTATCACTTAAAACTAATTCACGCGCAAGTCACCGTCCCTGCACCACCCTTCCATGGAGCATACGGTGGACATCGGCGAAATCGACGGTCAAACTATCGTATGTGCCCCCTAAACGAGCCGCGTGGTAGATGCGATGGACCAACACAAGGGCCAAATCAGGGTGCGGCAGGCGTTATTCTTTGGGGCTGCGGTCCCATAACAAATGCCGAACGTGGGTTGTGTGCATGCTCACCTTGGGCACGTGCAGGTGCAGGGTCATGCCGCATCGCCTAATTTTGTCATTTATGGCTATGGTGGAATACAATTCACCTGCGCCCGACCCCGCCTCCAGTCTTCTCCGACAATGTCTTGACACCGGGCACAGGCGGGTAAGGGAAGATAGATAATGCTGTAGATGCAGTGCGAGTCTGCTATCACTTAAAACTAATTTGAACACAAGTCACTGTCCCTGTCCCACCCTTCTGTGCAGCATACGGTGGACATCGTTTGACTACGACGGTCGAACTGACGTGTGTCCCCACGACTGACTCCTTCGGCTTCTGACGCCCGATCACAGCTTTTCAGCTCTGCGAATGCGCCTGCTGCCTGAAAAAGTACCGTGGTCGTTCTTCTTTCCACTGAAGCAGCCCCTTTTTCCTCAGCTCTATTTTGGAACTGTCGAACAGGCGTAGATTCCACCATCAGCTCCCTCCAAAATAATGCCTTAACCTTTTAGCATTTGTGATAACCAAGTGAGACGTAGTGAAGGGTACTTCGTGGCAGACTACCTCAAATAGCAGTCGTCACAGGGATTTTAATAACATCTAATTAAGCGCTTGTTTAGCATTTTTCGGACTAGTTTTGGTCCTACTAGGCAATTTGGCAGCCTTATTGTTGTTCGGGTGTTTTCAGTACGAAAGACTGGGAAACAGTTGGGAAGAGGTTATACAAGGCAGCACTACTGTGCACGGTTTCCTGACTAGTTTACATATTCTTCTTCTTTTTCTTCAAAAAGTGTTCGTATTCTGTGCTCTTTCAGCCCGAGAACATAATGATTGAAGATATGGAGACAAAAAGGATCAAAATAATTGATTTCGGTCTGGCAAGGCAACTCACCGCCAATGAGACTCTACAAGATATGGCAGGAACGCCAGAATTTGCGGTCAGTTGAATACTATGTTTAACACTCTGTATGGGTTAAGTATAACGTTCTTTAATAAGTTCTGTTTAGAAGTAAAGGGTAAGAATTTGGAATAAGGATTAAGTTTGGACATTGTTTTAATCTGGAAGCTAAACTGTTTAAAAAAACACAAGCATGGTTAACATATAATAGGATTTCTAGAAAGTGGATATATGTTTCGTCACAAGTGTGCAATAGGTTGGATTAATTTAAAATACAAAGAAACATCTGAAATTGTTTCGGCCAGTTGGAAGGATCAGGCCTTTTGGTTTGTCAATTTGAATAAAGCCTCGATGGTTTAGATTTTGTAGGGAGCATTTGGTTGGAACATAGCGTAGTTCGACTTTCGTAGTCCGAAGATGTTCCCCGTATGCTCAACAGCAGGGTGGGGCAGAAATGGTGACTGGCACTGGATTATAATGAGAGTAGACTTGAACTGCATCTACCTCACTCTCTGTTCCAATCCCCCATCTGGTCCCGGTATCAAGAGAGAGAGTCAAGAAGACTGGAGACGGGAGACGGCAAATTGAAGTATAACTCTCTAATGAAAAAAAAACATAGTAAACATAGCATTGCTAAGCGATATTAATGTGATATCCTTTTAAAATATAATTCAGAAAAGATATGGAGATGTTCCTAAAGTCAGGTTTGTTTTACTTACTGAATTGATAAAGCATCCTGCCTGCATATGTTACTTCCTTCAAAAACGGATTCACTTGAAATACTTTCCACTAGGTTATTTGCAAGTACTGAAATTATTACGGTTTGCGGGTTGGACACGGATATAGGTACCCTCAGTATAAAAGACGGTGTTACGCTAAATTTCAGGACGATACCTGTTTCCGTGTTCTAACCGTAACCCTTAGCTCTAAGCTTAAGCGTAACCCAAACTTTGACCTTAACCCTAACCCGCTTTGAGTTTAACGCAGTGCCATCTGTAGCATTTTAGAAAGTTCCTGTTTCCGAGTCCTATAGTTTTTTTCAAGCGTCTCGACCTTAAAAACCACCGTAAGCAATTTACCTAAACTATGGATATGGATGATGACAGTTCGACCGTCGATTTCGACGAGGTCCACCGTATGCTCCACACCAGGTGGTGCAGGGACGGTGACTTGCGCGTGAATTAGTTTTAGGTGATAGTAGCCTTGCGCTGCAGCTACCGCACTCTCTCCTCCCCCACCTGAGCCTTTTGTCAAGACAGAGTCAAGAAGACTGGAGATGGGAGATGGTGCAGATGGCTGGCGTGGCCAGAGCCGCCCCTGGGCGTACCACCACACCTGGCTCGGATCCCACAGAGTGGGAGTGCCATAAAGGCCACATTAAGAAGGAGCCATTGCAGCCTGACTCTCAGTCCGCCAGTCAGCCACTACACACAAAACACACAATTGGGCTGACCAGGCGGTCCGAGTTATCCCGTCAGTTGGCAAACTTTCCAAGTCACGGCTTTTAGCGCACCGTGATAGTTTCAAGCGCGTCAGATTGTTTATAGTGAGGAAAATGCGCTGAGCTGTCGACCTCACTCTCTCCCCCACCACCACCATCAGACCACTGTCTGAGCCGGTCAGTTGCCTGATGAGGGCGTGGGCGCATTGGCTGAAGGATCGGCGTACCCGTCTTCGCGCGCCACAGCACGACCTGCCCCCCATAACGCACACACCAGGATTTACTTACTCAGGGGTATGGAGGAGCCATCGCCGTCTGACTCCCACTCCACTGGTCAGCCACTCGACACACACAGCACATACACTGAGCCGATGGCGTGGTCTGGTGGAAGCGTCAGATTGGCAGCCTTCCCAGCCACGGTTTCTAGGAAACCGTGATATACTCTGGTAAATGGTGATTGTGAGGTTGTTGTCGATGTATTGGTGTAGGTATTGTGCGCTGATGAAGCTTAGCATCCGGTGGTTTACCGGAGGTTGTCGTGGAGGCGCATGTGTCCTAATAGGCCCATGCGGTGTGTAAATGTGCGGGAGCAGTGAGGGCAGTGAAGGCGGGCGCGTCGACTGTATGTCGGAGCCCCAGGCACTGGTTCACCAGCCTCCGTGCGATGGATTCGCAGGTGACCGACCAGGCCGATGCGTGAGTTGAAGTTGCGTGCGCAGTGTGGGCAGGAGAAATCGGTAGAGGCTGGGGGATGTCATTCGTGGTAGTGGGGGTGTCAGGGGCGCTAAGAATGGCAGGAGCGGAGGGTGGGCACGGTGTATCGGTGTTGTCGGCATTGTGGTGAATTCTGCTGTCATGGATGCGCATTTGACCGAATAGGCCCATGAGATGAGTGAATGCGCAAGGACAGTGAGGGCAGTTGAGGCGATGATCTCTGCTCTGTGTTGGTGCTCCAGGCACTGGCTCACCAGTCTCTGTACGATGGATTCGCAAGTGACTGACCAGGCCGATGCGTGAGGTGAATGTGCGGTCGCATTGAGTACAGCTTAGGAGAGATTACCCATCGATGATGGTGGTGGTGGTGGTAGTGAAGGCGAAGGCGGTGGTGGTTGCGGTGGTGGGGATAACAGGCGATGAGTAGATGGATGTGGTCTCTATGATGGTGGGAGTAATGGAATTGATGCCAGGAGTGAGGGTGGGGAGTCAGAAGGATGGTGGGCAGAATTTGACGTAGAAATTGGATTTGTCGAATTTTTGGTGCATTGCGTCCGAAGATGTCCAACCAGGCCGATTCACGCGCGGAAGATGCGTTGACAGCGCGGGCATGTTGGCAGGGGCTGGGCATTGGCGGTGTTGGTCCGGGGCGCTGGTGACTTTCGTGCCGCTCTTTTGGCCTTGGCGGCGGCGATCCGGTTGGCCTCATAGATTGCTGAACCAGTCTTCACTGATCTTCTCCATGCCGGTCAATCCTGGGCGAGGTCCTCCCTGGTCGCCGAGTTGATTTGCAGTTGCTTCAGCGATTTCTTCAAAGTGTCCTTGTAGCGTCGTTTTTGACCTCCCTGCCGGCGAGAACCCGTAGCGACATCTCCGTAGAAAAGTCGTTTGGGTAGTCGCTCGTCGTCCATTCTTACCAGGTGGCCGCTCCATCGCAGTTGCACTTGCCTCAGCATGGCATGGATGCTGAGGATTCTGGGCCGCTCCAGGACTTCCGTGTCCGGGATCCTGTCTTGCCATCTCAGCTTCAGTATTCTGCGGAGGCAGCTGAGATGAAAGTGCTTCAGCTTCCTGGCTTGGTTCGAGTAGACGGTCCAGGTCTCTGCTCCCTAAAGGAGTTTCGTCAAGACGACGGCCTTGTACATCTTCAGTTTAGTTTTCAGGTGAATACCGTGGCGATTCCACATGGAGGCCTGCAGCCGGCCGAAGGCCCGACAAGCTTTGAAGATCCGTTGGGCAACCTCGTCATCGATTCTCGTGTTGCGTGACAGCGTGCTTCCTAGATAAGCGAAGGTCTCCACGTTTTTGATTTGAGCACCGTTGACATTGATTCGAGGAGCATTGTATTCCGCGCTGGGTGGCGGCTGGTGCATGACGACCCTTTTGGCTGTACTGATTGTTAATACAAAATCGGCGCAGCCTTCGGCGAAGAGGTCCATGCTCCTTTGCGTGTCCTCCTCCGTCACGGTGTTAAGGGCGCAGTCGTCCGTGAAGAGCAAGTTATGGACTGTAGTCTTAGACACGCGCGTTGAAGCCTTCATACGCCGACTGTTGAGAAGGTGACCGTCAGTTCTGTAGGTGATGCGGATACCAGGCTGCTCATCACGGTAGGCGTCCATCAGCATAGCCGAGAACATGAGACTGAAGAGGGTGGGGGCCAGTACGCAGCCCTGCTTCACTCCGTTGGTCACTGCGAATGCTTCGGATACCGTCCCGTTGTCAGTGACGCACGCCGTCATCCCGTCATGAAGCTGACGCACCATGTGCGTGAACCGCTCAGGACAACCAAATTTCTGCATGACTTTCCACAGTCCGTCACGATTCACCGTGTCAAAGGCTTTCGTTAGGTCCACGAAGGTAGTGTATAGGTGAGTTCGGATCTCCTGACACTTCTCTTGTAGCTGGCGGGCAGAAAAGATCCTATCGGTTTTTCCGCGGTGTCGGCTGAAGCCACATTGGCTTTCCGGGAGCAGGCCCTACTCTAGGTGACCGTTCAGACGATTGAGAAGGATACGGGCGAAGATCTTCCCGGCGATGTTGAGCAACGAGATGCCTCTGTGATTATCACAGAGTTTCCGGTTCCCCTTCCGTTTGTAGAGATGGACGATGGTCGTGTCTTTGAAATCCTGAGGAACTTGTCCTTGGCGCCACATCTCCTGGAAGATTGATGTGATTTCTGCCATCAGCCATGGCCCACCGTGGTTGTAGACTTCCGGTGTGATTGCGTCGGATCCCGGTGCTTTACCGCTGGAAACCTGCTGCACGGCCCGGATGGTTTCTGGTAGGGAAGGCTGCAGATCCAGGTCATTGTTCGTGTCCTCTTGAGGGAGCCGGTCAATGGCAGCATCGGAGATGGCTGATGAGCAATTAAGGACACTTCTGAAGTGCTCGGCCCAGCGCTTTAGAATTTGTGATTTCTCTGTCAGCAGTGTTGTGCCCTCAGAGCTGAGCAATGGTGCGGTCCCCTTTGATACACGGGCCGTAGATGGCCTTGATGGCTTTGAAAAAGTTTTTCATTTCATTGCGGTCCGCATACCCCGGGATTTCCTCAGCCTTTCGGATCATCCAAGCATCCTGCATCTCCCGCAGCCGTTGCTGTAGAAGGCGCCGGCATCTAAAGAGGGCTGCTTTGGTGGCGTCGGTCCGAAGGTCCATGTAGGCTTTGTGTAGTCCATTCTTCACCGCGAGTAAGTTGCTGATTTCGGCGTCATTGTCGTCAAACCAGTCCTGGTGTTGACGGCGTACGCGTTTGAGGACTTCGAGGGCGGTGGACTGGATGACATTTCGCAGTTGACACCATCGTGTCTCCACGGTAGCATTATCAGCTGGAGCATGCAGGTCCTCCAGTTTCTCGGTTATTTGGTTGCTGAAATCAAAACAGTGAGCAGGCAAATTAAATAAAAGAGTATTTAACTTACCTGGTGGCCTCTTACCTTGGGGCCTTCGTCGGGGTTTCAGTCGGAGCCTCATCTGGGAAATGACGAGGCCGTTATCTGTTCAACCATCGGCATCGCGGATCGCCTTAGTTACCAGCACGTCCTGTCGATCTCGCCTCTGGACGAGAACATAGTCAAGCAGATGCCAGCGCCGCGACCGAGGGTGCACCGACGTGACCTTCTCCCACATCGGAAGGCGGAAAAAGGTGTTGGTCAGCAAGAGACGGTGTTCCGCACACGTGCGCAGAAGAAGGAGGCCGTTATCGTTACAGCTACCGTGACCGTGGGGACCCAGCACTCCCTGCCATGCAGCGTGGTCCGTCCCAACGCGGACGCTGAAGTCACCAAGGACAATTAACTTGTCCACCTTCGACACAGTCGCCAGCAGGGCATGCAGGTCCTCGTAGCATTTGTCCTTCGCCGCATCAGAGCTCGTCATTGGGGGGAGCGTAGGCGCTGATGATGGTGGCGAACTGGTCTCCCCAACGAGGCAGGCGGAGGCTCATCAGGCGATCATTGATACCCTGCGGCAGACAGGGCAGACGTCCCACGATGTCGTTCTGGATGGCAAAGGCAACACCAGCGTCGCGTCGCTCTGCCTTTGGCCGGCCGCTCCAGAAGAAGGTGTAGCCGGCCCCCACCTCCTCCAGCTGACCCTGCTCAAAGAATCTGGTCTCGCTGAGAGCAGCAATGTCCACCTTGTAGCGCGCCAGTTCCCGAGCGACTAGCGCCGTCCTCCGTTCCGGCCGGTTGCTCCTAGGATTGTCTAAAGGGAACAGATATTCCAGGTTGCTAGTATGAGTGGACTCACCTGAGCAGCCCGGAGGGTATGGCGAGGGGGATTGGGACGGTGGTTATGTTGTTTGTTTGAGTTTTCCGACGGCGTATTTTGCGATCTGCAAGCGCGGCCGGCTGCAGAAGACGTGATAACCAGTATTTGTTTAGGGCACCATTTCTAGCCCCTTCCTCCGCGAGGAGGCAAGCAGTGCTGTCTCTAAATAGGGCTGCTCGGACATCCCAGACGGCTGCCGAACTCCACTATGGGTCACGGTTTGGTTTAAGTGGGAGAACGACCCGAGTTAGCCTGGGCCGCCTACGGGGTTGCTGTCGCCCCCACCGTAGGACTTTTTGAGAGGGGGGAGGTGGGAAGTTCGGGAGTCAGACATACCGGGTGTGGAGTTACACACAACATCGGAGACCCTCACCTGGTTTAGCCCGCCGGTCGTGACGGTTGCCCGGGGTGTGGCCGCTGGGAAGAACCCAACTTCGAGGAGCCACAGTTGAGAGTTGAGTACAAGTTAGAGGTGGCCACAGGAGCATTTACCACCTGTACGAGACAAATGGAGCGACCAAATGCTATATGTGTGGTGCTACCCCTAACTAGTACCCCTAAGTATAAATGCTGTATCAGGACCTGTTGTTGGAGTAAACCCGCCCGAGGGAAAATATGTCTGCAAAATTTATTCTAGTTTTCTATTCTTTAATGGTAATCGTTGCCTGCGCAACTCTTTCCGGTTTATCGTTCGGCCTTCCGATCTGCCACTGTGCGGCCTTCCGAAAAACACACAGCGACATTCAAAAGTGCAGCAGTATTTATGACTTTTTTACATATGGACTAAAATTGCCACCGCATGGGGTTAAATAGCTAACCGTACCAACTATATTGTGTTAATTTTCAGGCCAAGACTCCTTCGCAAAAAGGGTTTATGAGGATTCCGGAAAGCAAATTTTTTAAAAAGAGGATTTGCACTGATGCACAAAAACTTGAACAGCTGTGGTGAGGCTCCATAATGAGAGATATGCACTAACAACAGTTGCCGTGGCTACACATGAAGGCGCGAGGGAATGTTAACGAATTAAAACTAAGGTTGTCCATTTATTTCTGCCAAGCACGCGCCTGCATGTTGTTGGGACTTCAAACACCCATGATCTGTGGATTTTAAAATTTATTCTGAGGTGGTGCTAGTGTCCAGAATGGCCTTGCGTATTTAAGCTCTGGTGAGCGACAATGCAACGGTGATTGCAACATTGCATTTGCAGTCTGTTACCTAAATTCATTTTTCGGAATATCATCCCAGGAGAAATCGAAGGCCGTACAAGATCAACTCGGAGCCACACTAGGACAGTAACTCCCTTGCGTAACTGCTTGTTAACACCAAGTTTGAAGTTTTGACGACTTCATATATTCTCTTCACACGCCTTATATCTCGGTGTAAATCTCAACGTTTCTTACTTGCCGTATTAAATGCTTTGGATATCTACTGGAATGCCCCGTTTTATGTATGTGACTGGGTGACCCTAGGCAGGAACAAAATTTGTCGAATGGGTCAGCTGGTCGGCCAGTTCAGTCTCTCTTGTTTTCGTTGCTAGGTTTTAAGGTGGGAGAAATGGGCATCAGCTGACATTCACGCTGCCAAGACTCGGCTCGAAGACACATGAGGGATTGCTTCCGCGAGTGGGAACTGACCTCAAAAGGCCAACACAGAGGCAGTAGATATGGCGTAAAAGTACTATTCAAGTATCTACTATAGATGTGGTAAAAACACGAAAACTTCTATTTGTGGGAGGTAGAAAAGAACCTGTGGAATTTTTAGCTGAGATCGCACCGAAAGATTTAGACTTAGGACAGATTTATAATTACATAAACCTGGATAAGGTTGTTTCCTCGTCAAGACAACAGTTCGGTACCGGAAATTTGCGACAGCTCTATCGAGTAAGGTTTAAAGTATGTCGGTGAGATTACTGGCAGATTGGGTGTCGTAACGGGTGCAAAATGAATCATTTTGCGCCTGCATCTACTGTAGTGTCGCTCACTGTGCCCCACAAAATATCTTACAGTCAGACGTACATACATTAATGCGTCCGTGATGGGGTGACGTGGCTGTCTTCCAAACAACATGGTCCTGTGCTAACAGCCCGCAGGGTGCTTTTGGACACGTCCCTGACTCAGCAGGCTACATAAACTGGTGACTGCTACAGACCATGACTGTTTTCCATTCTTAACTCTCCCACTTGGCTGCTTCTTCCTTCAGCAGCGTTGTGTGGCTCACACGACGCGTATGTCTTGGACCACATGTGTTGACCATGCAGCTCGAAAATACCAGACCGTGCATAAATAGCACCTTCAGGCTGGGGTCTTATGTATTCGTCAGTAAAATCTAAGCCTGCTAAGGGCACAGGAAAGCTTGGGTGTACACGGAAGAGAAGGAGGGGTAGGTTTGTCGAAGAACTCGTTAACCTAACCTTATTGGGAGACCGACAAATCATTCCATTTCCCCTTTGAGTGTTTGCATAAAGTCCGGCGTAATTACCCTATCCATATTATGAAGCGATTAACATGTTTAACAGTTAAAATGAAAGTGTTCATCTCCAACTTACAGTAGCCGATCTATCTCACGAAATTTTCAGAAAATTTCAAAAAGTCATCTTTTATCAGAAAGCATAACTTAGGAGTGGTTATAATATTGAATGTCCTGCAATGTTACCGAAATGGGATGCCAATCTTTGAATTAGTTCTTTTCCAGCTGCTTTAAAAATTATATTTGGAAAAATCACTGCCTCCGCAGTATGAGCTTCTCATCTCGATTTTCGATACCCTTATAAGTTCAATGATAATTTATGGAAATAAGAAATATAAAAATTATTTTTATGCTGACTTGATAGCAAATTACGGGGTTTTTCGATTTTATACTAGGACAAAATATCATTTCTTGGTTAAGGAACATTTTTTTAACAAGAATACGTTTCAAACCGTAAATTATCGATTTAAACAGCATCGTACCCGTCACTATATTGATGCTGTCTTTGAAGTCCACATCAAGTGCAAAATTTTAAACGGTGTTCTGAATGGCATCTTCAAATCTTAGAAAAATGCTGGATTTTCTCTTCACAAAGAATATGCCGCAATTAGATTTGAAACCTTAAACTCGAGTGCTGGCCTGGGGCTCAAATTTTTCAAGAATAAAAAAGTTTTTTATCAAAATGTAATTATTTCTTTGCGTCACGTATAAAATGGAAAGAAGACATAATTTTCTACCAGAAATGTACAATAAAGAATGACTTTGTGATTGCTTTCAATAAAAATATACTTGAGTTAACAACAACGTTAACAAATGACAAAAATCAGGTTACTTAAGTAGCCACTTTTTATCAAGTTTTTGCTTGCGGCTACAAAGAAGCTCATTCAAATGTCAGCATTCTGAATCGACTAAAATATGTTGAAGGTATGCTGTGGGGTACTCAATCTTTTTGATCTGAAATATACTTTATAGTTTCGGTTACAATTTCACAAGATGAGCCAGTAACTGTATTTGCTAGCCGTCTCTTAGCAATGAACCAGTAGAAACAGATATTTGAATGCGCAACCGTTGTCAGCAGACTGTCAGACCGCTCCACAGCTGAAATAAAAGCGGCGTCTTCCATTAGTTACGGTTGGAAGGTTTTTATATCACAAGCCATTCAACTTCCAATTTGAATAGATTAGTGGCATCAGTATCGCGACCAGCGAACTTTGTTGATGGTAGTCGACTGTAACTTAGTACACGAGTGCCGGGCTTTGGATAATTTGAGAAGCACTGTTTACAACGCACATTTTCAGGTTTCCCTACGGTTGGGCTCCAGAATATTTGGGAGAGGGAGAGGCGGTTGTTGGAATATGAATGCGGATACACGGGAAAAAGGTGATTTCAACTTCGCAGCTGAGAAGGAGCAGACGCCACCGCTGGGGCAAGAAATTAATTTACCCGAGGGGACGCATTTTCACCCGAATCCTTCATCAGCGATGGTTACAGATAAGGGTAACTATCTCTGATGAAGGGTTGGAGTGATAGTCGCATTCGAATAAAATGCGTGTCCTAGCGATTTCATATCCTCCTGCTTCATATACCTCAGTACTGTCCGCTGGTTCTGCACCAGTCACTGATACATGAGACGAGGAGAGAAAGTGTGACGTCGATACAGAATCTACTTATTTTGTTACATATTGCTAAAACACACTTTCTAGCTAAAACGACGCTTACCAGTGGTGGTCTGTCGTCTTTCAACTGACAAATTAACTTGATTCCACTGAAGCTGAATGTTTGGGTGGACGAATAATGGCCGGCCCCTCTGACAACAGTGTAAGCCAGGCCAGCTGTCCCACGGGAACCGTGGCAAAATGGATTTGTATGGCTATTGTGCTTCCATCCCAAAATCACATGTCTAACACCTGATATGCTTTTTAACTTGTCGCGTTACAATGTGATTAAAACATAAATTAAAGCTGCAGCGGGTTCACATAATGAATTTAAAATGAGGGCCACTTCTGGGACTTCGTGGGGATGAGAGCCGTTGGCTATATTGGCCAGAGACCTGACCTCTGCCACGAATTCATGAAATTGGCGGTTTCATGAATTTTACAACAATTGGTCTCTTATTATGCAAATTCCGTATTTGCATATCCTTCTATACAATTGTTTAAAAAAATATGTTTTACCGGTAACAGGTTGGCGGATGGCAGGGAACATTACTGCCTTATTTTTGATCTTCGGTCAACGAAACCCCAAGTACAGGAAAGGTACTTGCCAATCAGAAATAGGCGGATCGACAACTGATCGGAAAATTGTGGCTCTAGAACTCCGAGCGCGAGGGATACACTTTAGTATCATTCCACAAATTTCTGGAAATGGTTCCTCCTTCACCGTGCACACTAATAGGTACACAAAACCGTTAACACCAGAAGACCAAAAACGCTCCATAATGGCCGAAAACTGTAACTATGGACATTATGAGAAATTGCAAGTGAATAAGTTAAAAGGTTACTCAAGATTTTACTTCCTTCAAAGCGGTTATCAGACATTTTGCAGATGACTTCCTTATTATACAAAGCAACCGATGCATTCATAAGAAAATCCTCATGTGCATGGGGAAAAAATAGTGGCCCAATTTAGAAAGCTCTCTTATCGACTTGATGCCAATGCACCGAAGTAATATTAATCTTGAAATCCTTCAAAGCTGTACTTTCTTAGTTTTTATCGAAGGTGAGGTACCTGCTGCCGAATTCCAGCGATGACCTTTCCTTTGTTTGAAGGCGCCGCCTTTGGTACATGTTGCAGTTTACCTAATCTACTGTCGATTAGTGTTTGTGGTTTCAAGTTGGCAGCTGTTTTTCATTAGTCAGGTACCATAAAAATGTTCCGTAACTTCTTTATTGTGGGGGAAATAAACACTAGAGGTAAAACCTATTTGTTACCGATTGCAAGTGATGCATAACGAAGTGGGAGTTTGGAAGCGTTACAGCATTGCACCCCGGTGACGAATACGGCTACAGGTTCCCTCTTTTGACGGACTGAATCCGAACAACGGTTGCGGTGCCACCATATTGAAGTCTTCTAGTGGCATGCGGCAGTTGGAATTGGCAGGATATACGAGTTTTTCAACTAATGTTGAAATTTCGTCATCTGTTGTGAAACCAGTGTACTTTTCCTTCACGATGACTGTTTCATTAATTTAAACAAATCCTTTGACCCACTTGTGAAAAACTCGGTGGCCTCGGTGGGATACGAACCCACGCCAGCAAGGGGAAGGCTTTAGTACAACCAACGCTCTAGCCAACTGAGCTACGAGGCCCCACCGGGAGCTGTGAATTTAATCACACCTGGGTCAAGTTACCCGCCCAGCCTACTGCAACGTATGGAATCCACCAATTCTGATACAGCAAGCTGACTGCCCAAGCAGGATTTCCTAAGCAATCAATCTAGAATCTACCAGATAACTAATTCGAAAAAACCCCTTTGTGACCATGATTTACTTTTAGTTCTTTTATGCTCTTATTTTCGTGTTTGTTAAAGTATAAAGTGTCCTGGAACTGAATAAATCATGTCCCTCTGTGCAGAACGAAAACCCGTTTTTGTGGGTGCTCTTATAGGGTTGTCGTTACCAGATAGTTGAGCATTGATGACTGACCATACTATTGGAATTCTACCGCTATTCGGTCATCTTTTTTTTTCTGGTCGTTTATCGTCGTCTAAAACTAAAAAAGCATTTACTCTACCCAGGCTTTTTCTCTGAATTTCTAACCACTGGAATCTTTGCAACAATGCATCATTTCTAAAAATGCTCGCTTCAAATCAAGGTGTCGTTCATGTGATCTGGTAGCGCATAGTGTAAAGCTTTTTTAGCTTTGAAAAAGTTTAATGTTATAGCCCCCTCGAAATAACTCTTAGCCAAATACCACAGGCCCTAATTACATGATCATTTTGTCAAAATATCATCGACTCCCGGTTCTGATGCATTTTTAGTGCTTTTGTTTCTGTATGACAGACTAATGCGTCGCTGTGTCAAAGGAGTTTGCAGTTCCTTTGTGTTCGGGTAAAGGTTTCGGGTTCAGTGTGTTTGTGTTATGGGTTTCTTTAGCAAAAAGGCAACCAGAGACAATCTGAACTTGCAGTATGACTCGTATATTTAGAGTATGCTGTATGCTCCATTAGTCAAACCTTTGGCAAAATACGCGTTTTTGCAAAGCCGAGTGGAATACGCGCATTACTTTGCAGTACGGATGGAAGTGGGGTCTAGTCTTATAGTAATAAAAATACCATTATATGTTAATTTTCAATTGCGAATTAGTTCAGGTGGCTCAAACAATCTTATTTATAAATGCAACCGCAAAAACAAATACGCACTAAATTCGTTAGTCCTTGCGTCTCTTAAACCAAGAATTTGACTTAAAAACACTGACAAGAAAGTTGTACATCACCATATGTGTCCTGCATTAGATATAGAAAAACTTTTTTGAAACAAAATCGTTTCAATTACCCACGTGTGTTGCTCTGAAGAGGCATGCTATATCAGTAAATAAGCGATATACATGTAATAGTTAATGTTTCCCACTATAAAATTGGAACCGCGGATATCAGGCATTAGATGTAATCAGGCGCACATTCAAAAAGTGCTTTGATTCCTGAATGTACTCTCGAGTAAAACTGTTCGCCCTTCCATGTGCCTTAGTTTCGAAAGAGGTCATAATCTAGAAAAAAATTTATAAATACTCTTTGAAAAATAATCGAGCTAACGCTAATGGATTGTACATTCATTAGTTACACGACTATTTTTTCAATGTTGAGTATGACGTAGCTGCATGACAAGATTTTAATCCAACTCTAGGATAACAGGTGCGTATTACTCGCCTCACGATTATGCCCCCTTCTTTGTTCCTATCACAGCAGACGAAGTGTAGGTGTGCAGTAACCAAAAAGAATACGAAACAGGTTTAAATTATGAAATGCAGGTGGGGTGCACTTGTAGCAAGGCCTAGTTCTGCACACAAGCATGCACTATCGACTTCCTAACGCACGTCCGACAGGTGGCCGAGGACTTTCTGATCAGCTGTTCATATAAAATATTCTGCTTTCTCTAATTTCGTCCTATATAACCAAGGAATATTGTGATTTCCTTTATTACTATCGCATGAAATTTCAATTGAAACCTAGAAATGTGCTTTTGATTTGAGAGTATTACTTTACACGGGTCGGTATTATAAAATATCGTCCACCATCCTCCGAAAATATTTGACTTACGTAAGATTCTGGCTTTTAATTGCGCTGCCTCAAAAAATGGCAATCGGTAAAAAGTTACAGTGTATCTAGTATTGATTCTTCTAGTGACTTTTGACACTTAAAAAATTCCAATTTCTTGTACAGAAAACATGCACAAACTAACCTTTTGTTGTTTATTTTGCAGTGAGTTGCACCTTATTTATATTTTACGGTATAGAACGGATGACAAAGTGGATGTTAAATGTATTTATGATTGCATTTTTCTAAAGTACCAAATAACTATCCGAATTGCAGCGTATCTATTTATCTAATAATGTGCTTTATGAATAATAAAACATGGTTAATATTGACCGCAAAATTGTAGGAGTCCATAGTCGTATCTTCTTAAAAGTGTATAGAGAATTCATAGTTTTCATTACATTGAAAGTATACAGCCCGAAATACAAGTGTTACGGCGTGTTGACAGCAAAAATCGATAGATACACATTAACAAACATGACACGTACACTTTCTTCGGTTATGTAATTTAAAATGAACATAGCTGAGTGCAGTAAATTTTATTTTCGTGTCTCTTTTATATAACACATATTTGAATTTATAAAGGAGATTAAAATAAATTGAAAAAATTAGGATGACTTACGCAATCAGTTTGTACCCAGTGCGGGTTTACCGGAAGGAGCAATAAAAAGCCGGAATGTTTTCGTGATGCAAATATCTGTAGACTATGCTGCAAAATGAGTGGTTCTTAACCTCCACCTTGAGTGATCCTGTCTAATCGAAAGAACACTTCAGAATTTTAATAAAAATCATTTATGGAGATTCGTAGCCTAATGTAATGCGAGGAAAATGGAATCCAGTATTGATTGGTGACAGGCAGGCTGGGTGCTGACTGTGTCGCAAATTTATTCAGACAGTGTAAATTTTGCGCCGAATTTCCTTATAAGGGGGTAGAATACCCAGGAATATATAAACAAGAAATTTCTTAAGGAGAAAAACAGTTTTTCCGCTGTCTTTAACCTTGTTTCGTATTTGCTCCTATTTTTACAAGTTTAAGTTTATTTAAAAAGCATAGTCATGAACACTTCTCGTTTAAGGCAAAGGTTGCGTGTAATAAGTTATTCAGTTTCGAATCTTAATTTTCATGCAGTCTCACTTAACACTTTCTGCTTTGTACCACAAATTCCTCCAACTATACATAAGATGCCTCACACTTCATCACTCAGTTCGCTGAGTAAATGTACTCCATTAATGCCACTAAGTGCTGTCAAGTTTGAATCGTTTGAAAATCCATGCCATGAGCCGAGTTCCAGAGGAAACATCCAACGATTTTTTTCAGGAAAGTTGCATCCTCGTATAAACGGCAACAGTATATAAATGCTAAGATATCAAAAGGCTTTGCGGAGTTGAGTTGCAGAAGAGAATCCTACCATTTACCGTCCTGTTCATTCTTGCGAAAATCGCTGCGTAATTAGTGCATATTTTCTAGGACTTTTCCATCTGCATGCACGGTCAATCATTCTTCATAGGAAGGATTACGCGGTCATACTGGCAATTCCAGAGAAGTGGTCAAAATAAACCATTAAATCCAAAAATGGCGAAAAGTTGGAGAGAATGCTTCACAGTAGAGTCTTTCTAAATTCAGAAAGCAGTAATTAGGTTGGAGCTATAGTACGTGCGTGGTACACCTATCGAGCAGAAAGCATGAGTAGCATTATCTCATAAGTACCCTCCGAGACACTTACAGTCAAACTCTTCGGCGTCTCTTTACTCCATCTTGAAACCTGGTTGGTTTAGAATGTCCTTAAGATTTTCATTTGGGAGTTTGGCGAGGTCACCACCATGAAACCTCGCGTACTTTTACTCCTGTGCACTACATCACCCCAATTAAAACACCATGTTTCAGGTTTAAAAATGAATAGCAGAACATCATCGGCCACCTAGGAAATTATCGTAGTGTCGGGGATGCGCTTCGGGAACGAAAGTCAGCCCCTGTGCAGTCTCTCGACCGGGATGCCGACCAAACTGACCTCCTTGAGTCCCAACTAACTTATGCTTTCCCCATTCTCGGGCGAAAAGTCACCTCGTTCACTCGTTAACATCCTTGAACTGACTCTGTTGCTTATTTTCTTTCGGCCAAACGCACTACGGACGCACTTCCGTGGACTTGTAGTAGCTGGTGACCGTATTTATACTTGGCGGTGCTACCTCCATCATAAAAGCAAACCTCAAATAACAGGGTACGGCAGAAGTCTCTGTAAGGTGGGGTTTTTTTTAAACAAGATCTCCTGGCTGCCATATCGGGTGCCAGTGGTCGCTGGTGAGGCCACGCGTTTGCTTACGGTATTAAGTCATGCACGGAAGAGTATGGGAGCAAGACTGTGGTGTCGACCATTTTAATGTGTTTATGGTGAGCAATTGCGAATGTTTTGTTTTGTCCAAATTTGTTTTCATTGGCCTAGGGTTGGCGTCCTCAGGCGGAACTTGGACAGCGGTGACTGTCAGAATACACGTGTGTTCGAACTGTAATGGGTCGTATGGTCGCAGGTCAGTCGGTCTGGAAGTAGGTGAGGTTGCTTTGCAGCAGGAATCTTGGAAGTGAAACAGAGTGACCTTGAGTTACCTGAGTACCGAAGTAAATAGGTGACTGGTGCAATGGATGTGGACGACACGGGTCCCAGTGAGTAGAATGGGTGCAATATGGGTTCTCATGGCAAGAACTGCACTCTGCATGGCCCTCCACCCTTCCCTCGTGTCCCTCACCGCTGCTTGAAAGACTAGGCCTTGATGAAGATGAAAGGCGAGGGCCGTTGCTTGAGGATTCAGGTGCCTACTTGAGAGAATGAAGAGATCGCCAACCTCACTGGCTTTTAACTTAATATGTGTTGGGTTTGACCAGAGATGCTGCGCAACAACTGCGGTCTTCATCCACTAACTCGGTCACTATCTGAGTCTATTGCAAGCTAAGCAACCGTCTTCAAGTTGGAAGGACCCAAGAAGGAATCGACCGACTCGAGTGATAGATGTTCAGTAACATTATCAGTGTACGAAGTCATAGTAGTCCCTTTTGGTTTGATGATCGTCATTCATCCAATAAATTGGCCTGCTAGTGAAATAGATTTTAATTGAAATTACATAAGCTCCAGCTGCAAACGAGGATGGCTACAAACCTCCCATATGCACACAGGACACAGAGAAAATATGATACCTGGAGGTCCTACTGCTCTATTGCTGGTAGATTTTAAAGTTAACTCTAAATTCTGTATGCGGGCCAATTCAACATTCTGCTCTTAAACGCCTTATTTATTTTAGGTGGCACAACTCTTTACTTGATTGGCCTACATTAAAAGCTTTGACCTACAGAATGACAATGGTTGCATTCGAGCTGAACTTACAAACATTTCAACATGCATCTCCTCAAGTAACAGTCAGGCCACAAAGCAAACAACTAGACGTACGCACAAAACTGAAACCCAAACTTAGGATATAATCAGTTGCCCGATGTGGTTAAATTATGTTCTGCTCATGTTTGGTCGTTGAAAAACGAATTCGGGCCATTCAGATTTGCCTTAAAACATAGCCTTGGATACCACAACACGTGTTTTAGTCATTTTACGATGCAGCTAGTAGAAACCATACCGCTAACATTCGGAGCACTCATGCTCATCGCAGTTGGTCGTACTTGCTTCAGTAAGTTTGCTCTCGCAGGCACTGAATCTTTAATCTCCGCAACTTCATCCCGATGCTGTTGATTGATGTGATAATTACTCACCATATTGGTTGATCAGTACTGTCACTCGAAGCGGTGTTCGTCCGGATGCTCCCTTTCTGACGAATTACTCAGCCCAGACAAGGTATTAGCATCGAATATGGATCGGTTTGCTGATGAACTGTGAGCTGGCAGATCGCCATTCGATCGATTTTCGCCTCTGGTGAGAAATTTGGCCTCTTTTAGCTTGCAGATGTTGCTGGGGCCTGTGGAGTTGCCGCCATGTACAGTAGATTGCCTAACTCATGAAATGTCTATATCAGAATTTGAGGTAGTAGCAGGGCAGGCAGTTTAAGGCGTTTTTTTCTGTTTTTTGCATTAAATTGATGAACAAAAAGCTCTTCAATAATAAAGAGATCACCTCAGGTCAGTTTATTAATGGAATAACGGGGCTAAATGGGGCAGTACTATGAATGAACATTAATATAAGCTGGAAGATTTTGGAATATATCCCTTCGGAGAACGGAAAATTTTGTTTTGTTTTTACGAAAATCAGGTGAATGCAAGTTTGAGAGCTTACATTGTTTCATTCGTTCGCATTGTTGATGCGAATGTGTGTGTGTTCGTCCCTCCTCATCCGAATAACTATTTCCCTTTTCTCAGCGCATTTGCTTTGTCCGCAATTGCAACAGTTCTGAAAAATGCCTGTAGATGTTTCCTGCCTTGAGAGCCCGTCTTTCACTCTCAGTACTTGGTGCCTAATGATTGCATTTGGTATGTCTGCAATTCCAAACCTAAGGCATACAAGAAGACGGCTAACGAATTTCAATACGTTAATAACGTACGGGAGTATTTGGTCATCTTTGGGACCCTACCGTTTGTGCATGCACAAAGTGTTGAAGTTATGTGGGTAGTCGTTCACTCTGAGCGACCATCGAAGGTCTTATAATTCAACAAGCTTGTCAGTTGGTTCTTCGCAGTTCTTCTCCGCAAGCCGATAGAGTGCCATTCAGCAAATGCGTCGGTCGCTGATAGAGTAGCTCGTGTTGTAGCGTTACTGAGATGTTTATCCGACGTTCGTTTTTCGCTAGGGGAAACGCATGGGATCAGAGCAATTGTACTAATATGTCTACTTTTCCTGAATTCTCGAGTTAAAAGGATTTATATGATTTAGATAATGGCATGGTGGCAAAATTGCTGGGACGTTTAGCCAAAGGCATGTTTAACTCGACGAAGAAGACCATTTGTTCTACCGCCAGCATACGCAGTCAAGCGGCTTTAGGTAACGCAAAGCACGTGTGTGTATGTTTGTCATTCTTCAACGAGAATTTACTTCCGGTGTACCAAAAAAGCATGCACGGGTGGTGGGGGCATCATAATTTCAGCTTAACGGCAGAGTGAATTCCTAACTGCAAGGGGGAGGGCCTCTGATTCGTCTGCCGGTCGTAACTGACGTTTTCTGCAGCCAGCTTATTTAAATGGCGTTTATTTCACGTGTCCACCGCAATAATTGCCGAACTCACAAATAAACAGCGCTAGATGGGTTTACGTACCGAGCTCCAACACGAAATTACAACCATGGCCTCCTTCTGCGTATGGATTCAGATGGTTTAAATTAATTGTTATTTTTTCTTCAATAGATGCCCTGCCCTGGGTCATTGATTGCACTGGTCACCAGCTGGGTGGTCCTCCACTGGCGCACGCATCTTGTGAACACGTGTAAACAGAATGTTCATTTAGCAATTGAAATGGGTTTCAACTATCTAAGCTTTCGCAATTCTTTCTCATCATAGAAAGAAGATCGAGAGAGATTTGCCCGGCCTCTTAAAAAATGCTGGCGTTTGTATGGGCTTTTATCACGAGCTAATTCACCCATTAAATGTGATGCTAATATTGCTGCTGAAGCCTTGTCAACTTTCGCCATAACACCTTTTTTCCCTGGACTATTCTGACAGCATGCGTTAATTTCAACTGTACGCAAAGGCATAATCCATTTTGGCTTGTAAACGAGGTTGTTTACCTTACCTTTTTTACGCTTTTACTAAGATCCACGACAAGCTGTTCTTTATTGAAACGTCACATAGGGTTGGCTTAACCGTTTACAAGAGCTTCTGTTTTCGTGCAGCGCAGGAGAAGTGCATCAGCTTTTATTGTGTTGGCAATCCAGTTTTGCTAGGATGTTCCACGTACCAAACTTGAACTAGCTTCTAGAATTTCCCTGCTTATGATGTGGCATGATTGGTGTTGTTTCTTGTCAGAGTCTAGAATGCACGGATTCACTAGTGAAGAGGCGCTGCTGACCCATCTTTTAGACCCCGTTTACGGACTGTCTGTGCAGTAGCTGTGCGCATGCCTTTTGCCAATAGAAGATGTTGGAATGTCCGGGGATGACATGGACACTCATGAAGCAACCGATTTTATTTGATCCCCCGTCATTGTCGGTCTTCATTTTTATTGTTTGCTTGGTCACCTTGTAAGGCAGCATGTGATACGCCCTCTCAGATAGTGTGTTTCACGCGAAGACGGCCTGCTTCACCTTGTCACCCACTGCACCCTAGCCCACCTCTAGTCGTCTTGAAATTATTTTGCCATCGGTGCCTGGTGGGCGATCGAGGATAGGGTGTGGTAGAGGCTGCGCAAGTTGGCTGCACTAGGAACTAATTCATGCGTACGTTACCGATGCTGCGCCCACCCCATGGAGCACGGTGCGGGCATCGTCGCTAGTGACGGTTGTACTGTCCCCTATTATTGTTTGTTTGGTCACTTTGCGATTCAGTGACATCCAACCAACTTCAAATTCCGTTGACCTTAGGAAGTCACGCAGATCTCTGCGCATCTAATTCCAAGAGAACTGCTATTGGCATAAAAATTCGAGGACGATAGAAATGCTATTTAAGCGGACTCTTTTTGAAACGAGGAAGCTTAATAGCTAAGACAGTGACGAGTAGATCTTGAAGGCTAACATTTCCCGGTGTATGGAATACCTTCAGTTCGTGTCTTCCGCATATCACCATTGCAGCCTTACTTTGCGCACCTCCTCGTTCTGGCGTAGTATTGAAGGATTCAAAGCAGCATAACGTGGGTCTGTCTGAACATTATGTCGTCGGTTATGCTGAACAAGGGAATATTACTGCCCCTTTGGCAGATGACTGGCAGGACTGTCAAAGTTGCCGGTCAAACAAGAGGTGGCTGGAGAGGTAGAAATCTGGGTCAAAGTCCGGAAACGTCTGACAAAGTCACTGTAGAAGTGGCCTATTGAGTTCGATTTGGAGGGAAGCGTGATAGCCGAACCCACGGACAACATTCGCTCCGGATTGCCTGTCCCTTATTTCATTTTCACGCACGTAACTTTAAGTCCCTCAGTCACATGCGTTTCCATTTAGCTCTTTTTGATGCCGGTTTAGGTTTGCTTTCCCTTACACCGATCCGGTAAACCGATTTCCTCCACGTATGGGATAGCTTTTTTGTCTCCTTCAAATACCGCGGGTGACATTTGGCTCGCCCATAGTCGGTTTGCTTTTTCCAGGGTCTCCTTCTTCCTGCCCACAAAACCTCTTTTACCATGGTTCCCGTCAGAGAGCTAGTTGTACTTGTAATGTTCTCAGTGGGTCCGTCTACTGTGCATCGACCTCGATTTGCATCAAACTTCAACCTCGGTTTTCGCCAAGCACTAATCTCTTCATGGTTTCAGCATTTCGTTATCTTTGTAAACTATTCGTATAGAAAAGCCGAGCCAATCCGTAATGCTAAAATATTAATTTGCGACTGGCATGTTTTACTCGTACGGTGACGTCAACCGCATAGGGAGGTAAAAGCAAACGTGTTGACCATACGTCAAATAGCATGTGACCCAGTACAGGAATCAGTGAATTTCACCATTCAAATTTATGGCACCCTGGTTTCTAACCTGGCATAGGGCTATATTTTGCATCAGATGTGTGTTACTGCGGAACCCGTTATGGTCAAACACGCGACTTGTAAGTTAAACCCTGGTGAGTCCTATTTGAGGGTCAGACCGTGTACGTGGAACGAGCAGAAGAGATAACTGGCTCTGTCAGCCACTTTTGACATTCCCTCATCAGAAAACTGACCGGCTCCGACAGTGGGTTCGTGTGTGGGAGAGACAGGAGAGAGTGTGGTCGACCCTCTCAGTGCATATTAAGCCTTATAAGCGATCTGTTGTGCTGGGATATATTACGGTGAGCTAAAAGTTGTGGCTTGGAAGGTTGCTACTCGATAGTATAAGTTGACCTTGCAATGTGTTTTTGTATGGAGTGGCAGACTGGGTCTTTATTAATGTGACCAAGATGATACTCCCATTCATTGGGATCCGAGCCTTTGTGGTAGCGCGCTTAGGTGCGGGTGTCCACCCGCCGCACCAGCCACCTGCCAGTTCTCTGCAGTCTTCAGTCTTCTTGCCTTGCTCATGACAACAGGTGATAGATGCTGCGCAAGTCCCTGTGTCCATTATTCTGTGGGGCATTCGGTGGAAATTGTCCACCGAATGAGCGGTCGAACTGTCAAGTGGTTGACACGTTAAGCAGATAGCGACTGGGCTGCCCTAATCACTTCACTGGATCAAACGTCCTGTAGACGTGGATCAGTTCTGCCCCCGACACAATGTTTCGGCGAAGAGCAAGTGAGACTCACCATGCCCGATCCCTCATTCATAAGGTTGACCAGTTAACGTAGTCTTTGAATGTGGCCTACAGTGACATGCATTGAAAATTTGGCCACACGCAGAATAATAAGATTTCTGAAATGACTGAATATTAGGCTATCTGGGTTTCTCAATGCTGAAATTGTGATCTAGTAGGAAATCCGATTGATTTCGTTTGAAGCACCAGCGTGGTTGTTGGGTGGTTTTTGGGTGGTTGGGTGGTTGTTGGGTGGTTGTTGGGTGGTTGGGTGGTTGTTGGGTGGTTGTTGGGTGGTTGTTGGGTCGTTGGGTGGTCGTTGGCTGGTTGTTGAGTTGTTGGGTGGTTGTTGGGTGGTTGGGTGGTTGTTGGGTGGTTGTTGGGTTGTTGTTGGGTGGTTGTTGGGTTGTTGGGATTCGAAGAGTAGCGTCTCCATTCCGCCCAGTAAACCAGTTTAAGGTTCCAGGATTGCTTCTGGTGGCAGTGTCTGAAGCCCGAATGGATAATGTACAATTATCCCCATATCGTGTTTCCATATAGGTTCGTTACGCACAAGCTGGCCAAACCTTATCCATAATTACCCACTCACCCGACCAGAGGGTGGAATCCTTCCTCACGGTCGATCAGCGCACCCCTTGGTAAAATTAATCGAACTCACTTCACTACAGGCAGAAGAAAATCACCGACAAAGACCAGGGAGACTGGAATGGCCATTTCTGGCTTATTAACCGTCATCAGCCAGCCATACCCAAACCCCAGGTGTTGCGCCACCAGAGGCTTGAACCCGCGGCCTGTTAATTAGAAGTCCAACGCTCGAGCATCGGATGGGGAAACACCTGGCGTTGGGCCTGGCTGGCTAATTACGGCTAATAGGCCAGCAATGGCCATTCTAGTTTCCCTGGCCTTTGTCGGTAATTTTTTCCTGCTTATACTACTAGCCACTGTGCGGCTGCTGGCAGGGCTCCAGTGTGAACCGCAAGACAGAACAGGACGAGTGAGTCTCGTCACCGATCGGTGACCGCCCATTGAAAAAGGTGAATTGACTTTAGAATAATTTGCAAAATAGGTGGCTTAGGTGGCTGCTGAATGATTGGGTAACTGGAGGGTTTTTTGGAGCAAGAACTGAACTGTAATGCTGACGCCTAACTTCTGGCAGTTGCCAGCGTTGGACGGAAAATTTACGCTACATCAACTACTGTGTCAGATTCAATTTCCAGTGGGCTTGCCTCGGACAGCCCACTAATGGCCCAGCTCGGACACAAGGCTTACTTCCACCGTATAAAATCTACCGCACCCTCAACCCCTCAGTACGCATTATCAGCCGTGGCTTGGGAGGCTATGAAATAACAGGGTAACAACTCCTCTCTCCCGAAAGAGGGTCACCACAACAAATCTTTTCTATGGCATTTATGTCAATCCCACTCGCGTGAGATCCGAAACACCCCGTGAATGAAGCCTGGTTTGTATGCACTTAGGGACACGCGTTGGCGGGCTGCTAAGCT
Organism: Schistocephalus solidus; assembly: GCA_017591395.1. Lineage (NCBI taxonomy): Eukaryota > Metazoa > Platyhelminthes > Cestoda > Diphyllobothriidea > Diphyllobothriidae > Schistocephalus > Schistocephalus solidus. The sequence goes on along the minus strand of WEDG01000417.1, from coordinate 71,381 downwards.
TCTTCATCCACTACACTTGTGCCTAACTCTGTTTGTCTTGACTTTGTCTAATCATCCCAAATTAGATTAGTTTTGAAAGAGAGAGTGTGTGAGGTAGGTGCAGTTAAAGTCTGCCAGACTACAAAAAAGGTTTAGGTGCAAGTCAGGTTTAATTCCACTTCGTGCGGCTGTGGTTGGCCTCACCGCTTGAGACATTGCGTGGTTTCTTCGAAGGACATACAACTTGTCAGCCCTCAATACACGGGGATTGTTACCCCACCCGGTTCTGCAAGTCGCCTAGCCCTCATCTGGAGCTCTACAACGCTGTGGTGCATTGAGAGCCTTCTAGCCGGCGACCATCTGGACCATCTGGCTGAATCATAAATGGATAGCCAGCAGACTTTTCCCTACGCGATAAAACTGTGTGCGCGAAGCCTGTTTCAGGCAATAACAACCAACCAGTCGTGTCTTCGCATGAACCCCCCCCACCTCTGGTCCGGGTCCGTTTCAGCATGATTGTAGTCTAACTCGGTAAGACCGGCTCTCGGAACAGGGACGGCTGCCAAGGGTCGGGGTAGGCTGAACTTCCTTGATTGGCCGTCCGAAGGTCAAATCGTGCGATACAGAAGAAGTCTTGGTAAGTGGAAATTGATAGAAGTGAACAGGCGCGTTCCAGGAAGCAGTTCAGCAGTCCTAGTGATCGCCTCTTCTTCTTATTATTATTATTATAAACTGCCTAATCACTAAGCTGTATGTGCTCGGACGTTGAATAAAAAAGTATCTCATCTTAGGAGGCACTCGATTTGCCGAAAGAAATTCATTCTTATCAGCAACTCGAAAGAGCAATTATACGAAGTTCTGCATCATCTCCTCACACTTTGCAGAAGGCAGACAAACAAAGTATCCTCAGTGACCCGGCGTTCAAGCGGGTAAAGTTAGCGCTGTCTGCAACCAAGTGCTCAGTCTTTATCGCAACCTTCATTGTACTGCTTGTAGATTCCTTTTTATAAAGACCTGTGCCCACCCGAACCCCATTGCGATCAAGCCAGCTTCTCAGTCGCAATTAGGAGACATGGATACCCTCTCCGTGGTAATAGTGACAGCTGATGTAAGGTGTGTGTGTGTGTGTGTGGTTGTCAGAAGCCTTAATTTCTACGGTGTCCTCAAGATGGGGTGATGGAGGATGATTCAACATGTCAGGTTGATCATCACCTGCTAATCTCGAAAAGGGGGCTGAACTGCAAATACGGAGACGGCCTTGAGGGCACCGGTAAACCATGACGGGCAAACGCAGGGTGAGGGCCTCCCAGAACCATGGACGCTAACAGGTGGATCACTTTCAAACCAGAGAGGGAGAGAGAATACAATGATCATCATAACCGAAAAAAGACGGACGCATGTCCTTGACCTTGTCCTTGTCCTTGACCTTGGCCAAACGCAGGGTGAGGGCCTCCCAGCACCATGGACGCTAACATGTGGATCACTTTCAAACCGGAGAGGGAGAGAGAATACAATGATCATCATAGCCGAAAAAAGATGGAGGCATGCCCATGACCTTAATGATATTAAAGCCATCGTCCTACATGCGGGATCAAAAGTACTACTTTCCTGATGACGATGATGAAATGCAGTGACTGATCTCTTAGACTATCCGATATTGCAGGGAGCATACTAACAAAAACACAGTCATAACCGCGGCTGCATACTTGTATGGCTGAGGGAGATTGGAAAGAACGAGGTACTCAGCCAGCAAGTCAAATGAAACACAAAGCTATAGTGATGGAGGTCCAATGAAAAACGCTACTCAGGTGCACCTTGGTTGTCTAAAACACCCAGTCTACCTTAATTACGCAACTTCTGACCGCAAAGGAACAAATCGACTAACACGCAAGTAACAGATCTCGGAAAAATTGGGCCGTGAACTTACGTTACTGTATCCACTATCAATCTAAAATTGGCGAGGAAACCATCAATAGATTGCTCCTTTCAATGCAAAACAATTATGTCCTCGATTATTCGCTATCCTTTTGGAAAATTGTGAGAACTGTGCCGAAGGTTTACAGTAAATAGTTAGATAACTCTGACCGAAATTCACGGACATGGGAATCCTTAACTCACTGTAAGAACGCATTTCGCAAGATTGCAGGGGTGCATAACCGCTGCAGTCTTCAAACTCTGGAAACCGATGGTTTACCTCGACGGTCAAACAGCTGCATAATGAGATGATGGAATGCGTCATGATCAGCGAACCGACACCGGAAGCCCTCCTGATGACAATGTGATGAGTAAGGACTGTAGTCTTGCCCCAACCATCGTCAGAGTCATGTGCTCCGTAAAGTTTTTGAACGCCTACCTAGATTATATATCAAGCATTGCGTAAACTATAGAAGCAATGGGAAAATAATCAACATCAGACGAATGCAAGCCATCACATAAACTTTCAGGACTAAGACATGCAGTGGAGACCGCCTCTATCCCCTTGAGATTAGCCAACTTCAGAAAAATCGTCAAAGCACACAGTAAATGTTTGACATGAACCAATCTGGGCAATTATCGAAGTCACATCCGATATTCCGGCCACAGTGAAGCCTAGACGAAAACTAAGGGACTCGTTGCTCAGAACTCCAGATAGTAGGTCGGAGACTAGGGCAACTGGGTTAAACATGCGATACACTCAGCAGAGACTAGCTCCAGCTTCCACTTCTGCTGAGGGCTATTATCGGCCGGGGATGTGGTCTTGCGATGTCAGTTTTTCAGTTTGCACATCGACCTTAATCCGGCTTACCGGGTTCTGTAACACGAAGACAAGTATTTGTCACCGACAAAGAGTTTAAAGAGAACAAGCCTGACCTCGAATTGAAAAGAGCTGAAAACCAGTGCACTCGACGGTAAGACTACCAGGGGCTTCGAAAATAATCCTTCACAACACAGGCAAATCATTTCCACCGCTATCACATCAAAAATGTGGTCACAAATGTGAGGCCGCCATAAAAGCAAAACTCTATAACCCCGGCGTCGGCCAATAAAGAAAACAGTGTGTGCCTCAGTTCAATTTTCAGCTAACACAGCTTTCAGCGGTAGACAGCTGACCGCATTGTTTGAAATGTCGGTTAGCTAGTTAAGTCAGTTCTTTCGGGTGATTCTAATCCACCCTCCCTCCTTCCATCTCTCATTTAGTCATCCTCCCTTATGACTACCCTCCTATTACTCATCTGTTGGCTCCATATATCACTCATTTTCATTTTATTACTAACCCATTTCGTCCACTCTTTTCTCCCGTTCTTGTTGTCATAGTCCTCTCACCTTTCCTCCTTGTTGATTTTCGCCGTTTCCCGGTTTGTTCCGGTTTCATCTTATTTCGCCTAGCTCCGTCTCCTAACTCTTCTTTATTGTCTCCTAGTTTAGCTCAGCCAGCGCTTATACTCATTATTCTCCAATGACCTTCCTCTGTACTTCCTCTCCGTTACCTTTGCACGTTAAGTTCTTACTTTATCCTTTCCTGGTCAGAATTGCATATATGCCTCCTCCTCACATTCCAACCTGTACATGGGAAAATAAATTCCACTGACCAGCAAAACACATGTGGCCTTTTGCTGAATTCCCGGAAGAGTAAATATTCCCTTGTCTTAACACTAGCCCAAACTCTAACATTAAAGCGAACCGTAATTTCCCTGGAGTTTAGCGCAAAGTCACGCGCCGTTTCCTGTTCTCGTGTTAGTGGGCTTTTGAAATTGAGCCGCCATCTTGTCTGTTCTCCATTCACATGTGGATCCTCTTATATGTACGTCGGTTGGCCTATTTCACCCATTATATACCGAATTTTAACCCTGTTTGTCTATTCGAACAACAAAAATGAAATCATCAGCGCACGACGCTGGCACCGTTTTGAAAGAAGTCCAATTTGGTCGATATTTTAAGACACATTCGAGTACGATTCCTCGGCCATTCGTTTGTGCTCTTTTGGTGTTGTGTGGTTTTTTTACCCAATCTTATTCACGGTGAATGGAGGACATTTTTCGCTGAAAGTTTTCGAATTTTACTTTCAAATAAAAACGTAGCTATATCTCTCTCGCTCTCTCTCAACTATCGGGGGCAGGGCAATGGGGAATATAAGCCTTCCCTTCCCCTTTGTATCTCCGCCGCGTCCTTCTCATTGCTGTTGTACCCTTTTGATTCTTCTTGAGTTTCCTCTACTGCTCTAACACAGCCACAAGTCATACCGTGTCTTTACATTCTCAAGATAACTTCCTTTACGCCCCCTCTCTCTTTATCTGATTCGCAGTTCACGGGCTCCGGTCCTCCGTTCTCCCATTCTTCACTTTTTTGCAGATTACTTTTACATGCTCTTGGTTCCTCTCATCCTGCATCCCCTTCAGTTTTCCTACCTCCTCCTCCTCCTCCTCCTCCTCCTCCTCCTCCTCCTTATCTTTCTCCTCCTCCTCGTCTTCGTTTTGCTTTCCTTCTGTGCCGGTGTGTACTGTGAGCCCCAAGACTGCCATAGCTTCCTCTGTGTATTGCAACTGACAAGCTGGCACACTGAGTGCGATGGTGTGCGTGCGTGTGTGTGTGTGCAAATGTGGACGGGCTAGCGGCCAGAGCCACGCACACACGTATGCGAGTGCACGCACCTGTACGTGCGTGCGTGCGTGCGTGTGCAAGTCTGCATTGACACGACAGGGTGATCGGGTCTAGTCCCACCTCTGTCCTCGCAAGGTCATCGCCTGGCCTCCGTGCCAAATCGGAGGGAAGAATTCGTAGGAAGCCCAACTAGTGCCATTGGCATTCCGAAGCACACACACACACACATCGATGATCGAGCTGAACGATCTCCAGCGTTGGCCTGTGACCACAAGGTCAGGGATAGGCGGATGACCCGACTTATAACATCTTCCGTTTGGGCGGTACATAGTTTTCGTGCTAGCTACCTGAATAACCACTGATTACTAGTGGAGAGCCTGACAAATTATTATCCTCGGCAGCGTTGCGACAAGGGTATGACTGGACAGCGCTCGCTACTGGCGGCAGCATAATCTTGGGTCATACACACTGCTTTGTAGCAGCATCCCATCTTCAGTAAAATACGGCCATGCTATGCGGATTACGGGACCGTTTCTTCCGCGGGATCACATAGTCAGCTTGAATCCGAAACGCCCTCTCAGATGTTGGTTCAGATAATAGGAGACAAGCCCTGCGCCCCGAGGAGTTGCAATAATTACAGAATGAGGAGTATAACATATGCCATCATCTTCTGGTTATTTTGCAGTCACATTCTGATCTGTTGAAGCTGAAAACCTACCGTAGGTGACATAATTCACAAAAAATAACCGAAATTCCGAAATGTGATTTAAGTTAGAAAGTAATAGTATTGATTGTCATACAGGATAATTGCGAGATATTTCGTCGCACCATGCTGCTGGCTTTTGAATGCGCATCTTTTCGACCGTCTGCCACAGTCCCATTCTTGAAAATAACTACTTGAGTAGTATGATTTTACCTATTGATTTTCAATGCCCTTATAAATCTCAATATTTTTTCATGAAAAGCATTTATTATCTTTTTTTCATGTACTCATTATGTTGTGAAATACGTTTTCTTCAAATTTACATCTCGATTAAGCAGTATCCTTTTGTTTAAAGGCTTATAACATTAAGTCTTTTAAAACCAGGATAGGTTTGTTCAAATAAAATTATATGTCAATTTATCAACGTTCATTTTGAAGCATACAACTATATTTACTGCAAAATTCTGTGAACGCTAGTTAGAAATTTCTTATTAAAATGTAGGACGGTAGGACGTGTATTTTAGGGAGCAAAAGTGAAGTATAACGATGCTCCCCCTGAAATTCCTGTCTAAATGGATGCTCCATGTTTTCGTCAGACATAATTCTGCTTTTGCCAATTAATTTCGAAAATAATACTTTCGATAGTATGTTAAACATATTCATTCCATTGGACTGCAGCTGTTCGGCAGACATTTGGCTATCCAGAAATTATACTCACCTTATGTAATTGCTTGGTTGTAGCGTACACCGTAAAACAGTGAAAAGAAAGTTGCCATGATAAGTTTATACGGCAACGTAAATGGGATTTACTTTAACGGTTATTATACAAAATTTAATGATTATGACTTAGGATTATGCCGGCACATGGCGTTTATTAGCCTGACGTTTCTGATTTTTGCTGCAACCCATCATCAGACACAGTCGCAAACAAGGGTGATTAAGTCGTAAAGAGTTCAATATTTATAGGCCGCAGCTGTCATGCGACCATACGCCTGCTTCAATTAGGGTCTTTCGCGTTCTTCGACGGGCTTCGTACTTGATACGTCATTGGCTCGTTAGTCCTCGTCCGAGGCGTTAATTACCGGCATCTAAACAGCGTTCACGATTCTTGGCTGGTTGCCACTGGAAACATTTGACTAAGTACGCTGTCTAGACAAAGTCTCAGCACAGAATATGGGTCAGGGAGGTCACTGCACTTATTAGTCGAATACGTTAATATGAGATGATATTCTCGGGGGCAAGTTCCCCTGGCACCCTACACGAAAGTTCAATAGCAGGAAGGGCAAAATATTTTTAGGAATTGAAAAAAAACTATTTCAAAACTAGAAGGTACAATTTCTTCGATTAGAAAATTTTAAAAAAGATCTACTATGCTGCAAATTTAGCATAAAAATTGATATTTCTGTACAGGCATTCTATAAAGTGTTCGGATATGTAGGCCCATCTAAAATAAATTAGGAAAATCATATTACTTAAATGGCCATTTTTCGCACCTGTGATATTTGCAGGCGATTAGAAATACGTGTTTGTATAAGCCATCATTTAATTGCTGTACTACAATTAATATTCACACCACACCGTAGTAATATTTTCTACGCGAAAGCACATTTCAGTATTTCAACTAACCTTTAGTGGGATACATCTCGAATTTAAGACGTCAGGCCTTATAAATCTGACTGCGACGGGCCAGGAATAGGCAATAACCAAGTCCCCATAACTACTATCCCCGTCTACAAACGTGTATGGGACTCCAGGTGGCATGCTCCAAAGATCTCCTCAAGCGAAATTGATAACAAATTGGTTCTGCTGTTTCTCGCGGTTCCTCGAAACCAACGCAGGGCATTTGACCAATTTTTGAAGCAGAATGATCGAACAGATTTGTACTTGAGTGTTCAGGCGAAGGCGTTTTGGGTTCAGAGCTAGGTATTGGCATTGAGGACTAACGACGTCTGATAGCTGTACGTTTGCGAGCACATCTGTGAATGCTGACAAAAAGAAGTAGCTTCTCGAAGCCAAAAAGTAAGTCATCGTGTTTCCAGTTATTTAAAAGTACAATCATGGGCTACACCAGTTTCCTTCAGCTACCCGAGGCAGCTCCCATACCATCACCCAGCCTCCCAGGTTTCCTTTCGTGGGTCTTGGTAGTTCTTCGTTAAGCATATGTACCCGTATACCTTCGTCATAAGTTGTTAGACCAGCATCGATTGAATTCTTTGGCAGGGTATTTTCGGCTTATAGTACGTTAATGGCCCATCTTACAGCTCAGTGTGTCAGTAGAAAGTGCTTCAGCAGATATGGCGGCAAGACTTTCGAATTCTTGTCCTGTAACCCATAAGTAGACACGTGGCTTTCATCCCTGTTCAACACACAACAGACTGTGCCTTGACTTGCTGGGATAAATGATCTGTTTCATACAGCGGTGTAGTATTTGGAGACATGTGCCTGAGGATTGGATGTTTCAGAATGGATACTCAGATGAACATTGCCGGCAAAGACAAGTGATACTGGAATGGACATTTCTGACTTATTAGGCATCAGCAGTCAGCCATACGCAATCCGCGATGGTGCATCATCCGAGACTCGAACTTGCGACCTGTTCAGTAGACGTTCAACGCTCTAACCATTGAGCCACGGACGCGTTGTCTTTCCGGTTAAGATATGGAATATTAACATTAGCGGGGCGAAGCCTCACCGATCGGTTACGTGACTCAATTGTCCTGCTCTGCCTTAGGACTCTCTCTCGAGCCCCACCAACAAGTGCACAGCACGTTGGATTTCTGTTCAACAGATCGCGGGTTCAAGTCTGGGGATGTATACCACCTGCGGTTTGGTTCGGCTATTGTATGACGGTTAATGAGTCAGAAATGACCATTCCGATTTCCCTTGTCTTCGCTGGAACTACTAATAGCCGCTGTGTGGCTGCTGGTGGGGCTCGAGAATGTGCAGTCACCGATTGGTGAGGCGTTCATCCGCCAGAGAATATAAAATCTCATCTCTGCTGGGCAAGTGGGCTCTATCCTTGGCTAAGGCGACCATGGAGCCACTTCCGACTTTAGCCTTGGACAGAAACCCTACTAGGAAGCTGCCTGTTTCGAACACCATTTGGGTCTTATGGGGGACAACATAGAGTAGCGGCAAGAGACCACTTTGCTAAGGAGGACTTATATGGCCACCTAACCAGGACACGGAAAAATGGACGTCCCGTCCAAGTTATAAATATGGCTGGATGAGTAAATAGCCCCATGTCCTACCCTTAACTCTAGTTCTTACGTAAACTTAACTATGGTCCTAATCTTAATCCCAACACCATCCTAAACACCAACGATTCAGTTGACACTTACCCCAACCTTAAGCCTAAGCTTCAACTTAACCCTGAACCTGAACTTAAATCATACCGTTCTTTATCCATAATTTGCTGCAGAGCCACCTGTATGACGGGTGGTTCCTGTACGAATGTCATTTTCAGGGAGCCATATGCTTCATCCTTACCACAAACGTCAAATGCCGGCTCCCGTGTGACAGCTTCTTTCCTTTTAAGGTTGATTCAGAAGACATTATGAATAGCCTTCAAGATTCTGCATCTTAACTGATCGGTCACTTAAAGGAGCAGAACACTTCCACGAGCAGGAAGACGGAAACGGCGGTCAAGATTCTAGGTCGATTAGTTGCTTGGCTGGTAATCGAGTCAGTGGAGGACCAGTTTGACGCCTCTGTCGCCCAGTTCGAAGCTGGTTTACTTCGGAAAGCTAAGCATCTGCTTGCACCGGAAATGACGTCGGGCCGCGTTATGTTAGTGAGTAGCCTGGGGATTGGCTGGGCTGCATTTTTATATGTGCCGCGCCGGACCACGTCCCAACACATGTTCACACAGCTCATTTTCTCCCTTTGCGTACTGAGTAGGATAATACTTTGTTTGCCTCATTTAGTTCTTCCCATTGAATAAATTGTTTAAACCAGTGGATCGTGTTTTCCTCAAATTTATTTTGGTTCGGGATGAGAAATTGTTCAGCCGCTGCTAGGAAAAGTTGTCAGGCGTGCAGTGACACGTTTGGTGTAGCGTGTAAACTTATACAGTGGCAATGAAGATGGTAAGTGATTTTTACGTACTTAACGGTAGTCTCAATTATGCGAAGAGAGCTAGCTGATATTTACTGAGCCAGAACAGATGATCGGCTTTTTCAGTAAACCATTTTCTGGGCTGTAGGCTTAAATACATGTTATTTTCGGAAGATGCTCTTCGTGTGAAAAAAAAATTTGTGGAAGAAAGTTGTAAGGAGATAAAGGAAGGGGCGCATTAGTGATGAGGCTAACTTACATGGGACCATTTGATAAACCATTGGCTGAAATTCTGCCCCCGGGTCTAAAACCTCCTTTTGGGTTAGACTCAAGAGCGTGATCGAGTTTGAATCGATATAAGAAGAAGAAGAAGAAGAAGAAGAAGAAGAAGAAGAAGAAGAAGAAGAAGAAGAAGGAGTGCCAACGCAGGCAAAGGGGACTGGAGTGACCAGTTCTGGCTTAGTAGCCGTTGTCAGTCAATCTTATGCATCCTCATGGTGACTCAGCATGTGGGTTATTGCATTGTAGCTTTAATTCGACTGTACTGCCTACGTAATCCGCAGCTAAACTCGGGGCAATCCCTCTCCGGAAGGTAACAACAGGTCACATCTTCAGATCTCAGGAGTGTGAACCTACAACTTTACCTGTTCCGGTCAAGATTCCTTCCCGAAAAGATTCGTGAGTGTTGGACAGATTGACATGGTGAGGGTCAGGAAATTGACGTTAACGATGCTTTCTGCGTTTTGTACGGTTCCGCTGAACCAATCAAGGCTGCTACGCGAACACATGCTGGCCGTACAACTTCGTCTTTTCTTCTCAAGGAACTATCATAAAATCATTTAAGCTCCCTTGGCTTCAAAGGCACGCAGTATAAAAAGCCACTTGAGACACCAATCAAACCAAACAGACAATACTCCGCGACAGCGGACCGGTCCTACACCCCATCCCCGTCCACCACACCGTTTCTCCAACAGTTCAGCCCTCCAACCCTGCATCCTTCCCTCCTCCCCTACGGACCATAGCGGCACTTACACACCTCCGTAACATGGTTCAACGTTAATTCCCTCACAAACCCCCAAACCATCCTACCGCCATTGGTCCTTTCGCCTACTTAGCGGTTCGGCCAAATCGTGTAAGTGCTATTGCGCTGGCCTGGTGATGGCTCGCTGAAAATGATCTTCCGTCTGTGCTGTCTTGATTAATTAATGACAGATAACCCAAAAGTAGCTGATGCGCCACTCCTTCCACTGAAAGTGGAATTTTCCGCGGCTGTGTAGCTACTTTTTCCCCCGCCATTTCCCGATACCTATTCGCCGTTTCTGGTTGATCAGCACAGAATTGCTTCCTAGCACTGAAGTAATCCGGGGGAAAAATTTCCATTCCATGCATTTTTGTCATGTGCTTGAAGAAAAGTAAATTACAGACAACAGACGTTTACAACTGCAAATATAAACGATCGTGACCCATAAACAACTTGCAATTCTGACTTTTTGTTTCCCGATGAAGAACATACACTGTAACCAGCAAGTGGTTAGCCGGAAATGGAAAAATGCATAAACAGCTATTTTAGCCATCCCCTCTATGCCGACGGGTGTGATAGAGAAGAAGACAACTCGGGTTTCTGGAGAAACTGTTTTATTCTAGACCGGCAGAAACATTGGATCTCTAGCTCATTACCTCTCGCTTATTTATTGGAGTTCTGCGTGTCCTCGAATGTTCCAACCAATGGCGTGCTAATCGCGGGGAGCGTTCTGGAACCTTCTGGCCTACGACGGGCCTCACATTGATTGGTCGCTTCTCACGCTGGAATCCCATCGCGGAAACTTCTCGAAAGTTTGGGCTGCATGCGTGCGCAAAGGCCATACGCGAACTCAATGCTGCAGTGCACATCGATTGGCGGCTTGGTTTCCCACGTGTTTCCCAGCTGGCTTGGCCTGTTTCGGCGTGTGTGGTCACATGGTCTTTTCGCCTAAGGCCGAGACTCCATTGCGGTTCCTGCCTACGTAACAGTTACTAGGATTCTCAACTGTCGGTCGCTCCCTGAATTAATGGACATAGTTATAGCCGATAATCTATCCTATTAGGTGCGGTCATTTATATGCAGATGACAGCTCTTAGAATCTGAACTACTGATCAGCGGTACATGGTAGCAAAAGCACCGTAGAGGGTCATTCATATCTCCGTTTTTCATCATTAATTTTGCATAATATTCGTGAAGACGAACGTGTACTTCCTAGTGCGGAGGTTCCATGAAGAAATTGTGAATAAATTTCCCGAGTGAAAATTTAATTTCCTCATCTAATCTTATGCAAATAAATCGACAGTTTTACCTATGCTCATACCTCAAAGTCTGTAGCACTAATATACTCAGAGTCGTGCTAAACAGCAACTTTCCGTTGGGTTCAGTGTCCAGACCACCTTCATAACTGAAGAATTAAAGTTCTATGAGAACCGATTAATGTGGCATTCAAGTGTACGTATTATGGTAATCAGTCAGCACCCAGATGGAAATTACGATCTATTACCAGCAACCTCATATTTTGCTATAATAACAGACCTCTTAGTTCGCCATCGACAGCCTTGGGCCTGCATACACGGAAGGAATTAGGGTATTGTTCGCTGTGACAGGCCTTATTATTTTGAAAGTAGGGTCAGTAATTTTAGCTGTTCTTTTTCTTCTTTTAGCCCCAGAAATTGTCTCCTTTGATCCGATCACCTTCGCAACAGACATGTGGGCGATTGGAGTAATGACGTACATCCTGTAAGCAATCCTTTCCTCGACCAGACAACTTTCTGAGAGTTTTACTCATGCTCTTCGCTTTCTTCATCGTGACGGCTTTTGCACAGGTATTGTAGACATTGAAAATATCCAAAACGTGTGCAATGGAGGCAGCCCAACAATACTTGCTGTTTCTCCGTCGTTACCTATTGCTCTCATCCTCATTACATCGTCAGAGATTATATTAATCTTGGATTCGTTGATAAACGCTCACTCGTTCCGCTCTGTCTTGAGGCTCACTCTCGAGTCCCGCCAGGAGACTCATAGCGGCTAGTAGTATAAGAGACAGATGAATATTGCCGACAAAGAAAAGGGAGATTGTAATGGCCATTTCTGGCTTATTAACCGTCGTCAGTTAGTCATACCCAACCCCCAGGTTCATCAGCGAATGCAAGTTAATATTCCCGATCTAAACCGGCAAGACAGTGAGCCCGTGGTTCAATGGTTAGAGCGTTGGACTTCCTAACAATGGGTCGCGGGCTCGATCCTCAAGTGGTGTACCTCCTGGGGTTGGGTATGCCTGGCTGACGATGGCTAATAAGCCAGAAATGGCCATTCCAGTCTCTCTTGTCCTTGCCGCCAATATTACAGTAATCGCGGAGAGTGAGAATGCACTTGATATTGTGAGGCGAATGCTTGGTAGTCGGTTCAGATCATACGTTAACGTTAGTATTGGCCTCTTTTCAACCACACGGTCAAATTCAAAATGCTATCATTTAGACGGGTCGACCGTGATCCCGTTATCTTTTTTTGTAACCAGCACATCCTAGCGCTTTTTACCCGCTAGAAGATGTTAACGAAAGTATCATGTTGCGCTTATATGGTGCACCTTCAGCTTGTGCGGCAAAAAAGGTCACCTTGTCACTTGCAAGTCCTGAGAAAAGGTACTCTGATGACACAGTCACCGATTCCACGAGGTCCGCCTATTGGTTCGCAAATGTCAGAATCTACGCCTGCTAGTTCATTGAAGCCTGTAAGAATTAGGGACTTGCCGACTCCGTATGGGCACAATAAGAGAATGCAAACAGTTTTACTCGATCTTCGTTTTCACGTCGGTTGTCTATCTTCATCAAGTTATATGGATGCTGAAGTATGTGACATGTTTACTCTCTGACTGCCTCAACTTCAGTGGGGAATGGGGTGGTTAAGAAAGATGGACAGGCTGTTGAGGATGTACACTTGGATGCTAAAGACGGATACGGTGAAACCCTACCTTTTTATGAGGGGTTCAAAAGAATGTACATTTGACTCGCACTTCCCAGAAGTGATGTTTACTGATATGACAGCATGGTCTTGGATGATGAGAACTGCCCATCTCCTTGGTAGACTGCCTGCTGTGTTATGCCAAATAAGCCGCACAAACTTTATGTGGGTCCACATTGGTAGAAGATGCATGTGCGCTAGAAATGCCCCAATTTCAGACGTGGTGAATGAGAGCTCCGCCACCGGCAGTTATCCCACCAGGATTGCATTATCGGACGGGTTAAGATGGCTTTTAGAACCCTATCACTCATAAAAACATAAGTACTGTGTTCATAAATTGGGGGTGTACAGTCGTTCAGCCAGGTGCCGAACACCATTTATGCTTTCAGTAGAAAATAAGCCAACTTTTAACGTACCGACAACGTCACGGGAGACCGGAATGACCATTTCTGGCTTAGTAGCCGTCATCAGCCAGTCATACATAATCCCAAGCGTGTAACACCAGCGATTCGAACCCAAGATCTTCGATCATTGAGTTGAAGGGTTTACTGGTCATTAAACCCAATTTTGCCTGGACCACGTATATGCAGATACGCAATTACGTCTCTTAGTGTGTAGAAACCTGTCGTTCTGACGCAGTTCCATCGCCCCAGGACTTTAAACCACTGTGGAAAGTTAGTAAGACTTTATTTACAATGACCAGCACATTTTTGATTAAATTATGGAACCCAAACTCAATATCAGCTTCCATTTTTCTTTAAGATGGACTTGGCAGTAAACCCCATCCTGCACGTACCCTACCATGCACTGGTTCCTAATGCTACGTTCGAAAGCTTCCTAGAGTACCAGAACCAAGCCGACTGGTCTGGGCCGTCAGCGGAAACGGTTGAAATGTGATCGTCGAAAAAGTTTCAGTTTTGCAGAGCTGTATATAGGAGGTGGGTGAGTGGTCATTAAATAAGCCTCTAGGTGGTTCAACTGACCCGTTGAAACCATAATCATTTTGAATTACGGAATACTCACGTTCACAGGGGCTGTTTTCTGGTCCGCAAACAGGCAGTATCGAAAAGCTATGGTACCTGCCATTCTGTCCGAGATGACGCTTTTCCATACTACTCAAAACCCAAAAGAAGACGCAGTGACTACGCCAGAGATTATAATTTATTTTACTATGCCATCGGAACCTGCCGCGAAAACAGCCTTTTTTGCTGAAAATGCACCATGGAACGATTAATAGCCATGAAAATGGGGTCAATGTGGGTAACTGCGTTAGTCGCTTTGAGACGCTGGTAAGGACTTCCTGCTGTTTTGAGAAATTTGGTTTGTCGCCTAGCAATGTCCTAAAACTGCAACACCCGAGTGAGCTGAAAAATCGGCCTATTTGGTTTCCCCGAGTTAAACCAGTCTGCTGATTTTACCGGGATAAACAAGGAAAAATTGCCTCTTTTTTTTCCTAACGGCAGACTGAGCGGCATCTCTCCATTTGCTGGTGATTCTCAGATTGAGACCTTCCAAAATATCCTCGAGTGTGCCGTTACCTATGATCGTGAGGAGTTCGATGAGGTCTCCACTGCGGCACGCGATTTCATGGATCGGCTTCTGCAAAAAAATCCGAGGTGAGTAAGAATGATGCTCCACCTCGTAGCCTCTTCTTCTTTCCTTTATGCTTTCTTGAGAAAATTGAAATGGTGTATCTCTCTGATAATGTTTTTACAAAATTGGCACATAAGCTTCCGGTTCCATGGGCCAGCACCAAATCTTAAACAAATAATACTTCCATCCCTATTATCTGGCTTCATTCTTCTTGAGATTTGCTTGTTCTGTATTAGTGAGCCGATCACGACATTTACATTACCACGACTAACGAAATTCTGTACTCTTCTAAAGTCAGAATAGATTGGTGAACTTTATTTACATGTGATTTTTTATTCCCGATCTCTGCCATTGAGGGCAAGCCTTAACGACCAATTACATATAAAGTTTGATCAATGGCTAAATAAACTACACTGTTCCCGCTTCAAACCCCAGTTGCGTTAGCCCGTGAGCTTCGACAGTCACTGTCGAAGTACGAATAAGTAGTCGACAATGACTATTTTAGCGTCCCTCATCTCTCTCTCTCTCTATTTCTTCGCAACACCTTTGGATAAACATAATTGCTTAAGCAATACTGCAGCGTACATGAATTTATTCCGTCTGGGACTGGCTTTTCAGTAAGCCAATCAGAATATAGCCTAATGAAAGAGCATCTTACGATAAATCTCCGGGTAAATAACGGCCAGTAAGGTGTGTTAGGTTGAAAAATAAATGTTCACTTCGTACTGGTGTTAGATTTGCTCTACTTCAGACATGCCGTCCACAGGCCTTGTCTTCTATACAAACATAAAAGTATACTCCTTCCAAACCAATGAATGACTAGATTGCTCTTACTATTTCTTCCATCGCGGACGTACTCAGCCGTTGAACATTTGATGCCGGCAGTAACTGAGCTATGATGTTTTAATAATTAATTTTTTGGCAGGTATGACTTGAAGTTTGGAAAAATCTTGTCAAAAGCCTTCCTCCTTTTTATTTGTAAACCATCTACGATACGCGTATTGACTGAAGTTGCTAAATGTACTGTCATGGCAAAATATGCAATCTTGGCAAACCAAAAGAAAACTACTCACCCTGTTATGACCACACCCCATTTTACATACTTCGGGACGCCAGTAATTATACCATTTGAACACCTGAATTACTCAGAATGATGCAATCTCCGTAGGTTACCAATACTTTTTGGAGCCCAATGATTCACCCGTAATTTATTCGGAAGGGTATAAGTTGATGTGTTGTTCAAAGTTTTGTATAGAAAACCGTGGTAATTTCAAGTGCTTGCCTGACGAGGAACGCTTCAGGTTATCCAAAAATTGTTCGCGTTGCTGAAAGGCACATGCATTTTTCCTGACGCAGTTTGGTCTTTTATGAGTTTTACAGTGTCTTCCATGGCAATATGGAAGGGTTAGGAAATTGCCTCCCAACATTATACACACCAGTAAATAGGAAATTGTCGAAGCATTTAAAGGAAAGTACGCTCTCCAAAGGAAGAATCTTATGAACCAAAGGATTTTTAATTGAGGCCATGCAAATTAGCTATTGAGAACCATTTAATATAGATGGGAATGGAGGAAAAGTTCTGACAATTAGATTGGTATCTCAAGCTGAGCAGCCTCAAAGTGGAAAGTGGGTATAACATGTAGAGCCATGTTTGATTCTTTTGTCAATGAACACTGGAGTTTAGGTTATTAGTTTATAGCCCATTTGATTTGGTGCAAAACATATTACTCTAATTTATTTTTAAAATTATAATTAATTGCCTTCTGAGGGTTGCAAAGCATCTGGATGAATAGGTATTTAACATTTGGAAATTGTTTAGATTGCCTTTTCTTTAATCTTTCCTAAGTCGGACTTTTAATCTTAATTCCTAAAAAGATACGATTTACTTTATCAAATTTACTCCCTCTTTCAGCAGTAAAGCAACACTATGTGATATTTGGCACAAAGAGACGGTAACAGTTACATACTTTACAAACATATGCGAACAGGAAATTGTTTTTTGTCATAGTTAAAGGATGCAAGTCAGGATCTTACTCCACAGGATTTTATTGACGGCAGTATTTTTCGGTGCTTAAAAGGGAATTATTTTCTATATTAAAACCTCGGGCTGTGGAGTGGTTATTAAAACCGCATTAAAAATTTAATCAATCCTTGAAGTTAAACCACCTAGGTTTAATCGGGTGTCAGGCATGCTTTCCAATTTATAAGTTTATTAATCAATGCCTCCAATATGTATTTTCCGTTCCTACAGAGGTTCTTCATATATTTAGGTCATGTCATCATTGACTTTGTTGGCTATAAAATTAAAATACTGCTATTTATAACCTGTTGGTTAGTTCAATACTGGTAACGATTTAACAATATCATATCTTCAAATAATTTATGCGCTCAGTACATCAGCAGTCCTTTTACGTTTAAAAATTTTTAATATCCCTCGCCTGCAAAAACTCTTTTGTTGGTTCCCAGTGACTGAGTTCACGAAAGTCTTTTGCAATTTTGAAAGAGACCCAACAGTGTACCCAACGTGATTTCTCGTTTATGGTAATATAAAAATACTTCAAATCAAGAGAAACTGTGATTTTATGAGGAAAGCACTCACCTACATGCAGTTACTTTCAGCAGGCTTTTTTGCAAGCACTCCTTTCTACAGTTGTACATTTGTTCTAATCAAAAATGACCCTTGTCTGGATATCAAGACGAAAGAAACAGTTTTTTAAGCCATTGACAAGCCACAGCAGCCATTTTCGTCTCTCTGCATTCAAGAAGTCTTGCGAGTCCACTTCTTTTCCAAGTTGCAGTCAAACTAAATTAACAGGAAACTCGTGGTTAGCAGAATGGGGGTCAGTGTGAGCAGCATTTGAACAGCGCATTCTCACACCGGCAAGTTTTGTTCGTTAAAACCGCGGGACAGACCCATGGGACAGAAACTGACGATGTGATAAATGGGGAGCAGTGGCAGTTTTCCGTGCTTTTAAAAATCACCAACCATCGGGAAGCTGTACTAACATACTAACGCAGGTCATTAGAAGCACAGAGCAATGCCGATAGAGCCTTGAAAGCGCGAGCTCTCTGGGTAAAATGAACACTTGTGCATTTAGATCAGACATCCAGTAACCCACTTGGCTCAGAGGCTGGTTTATGATTGCGAGCCCAGAAGTAAGGGGCCCCAATTTAGCAGATACGTCCTTGGAGGAGTGTGGAACATGCAAGGGCGGAAACTAATTTGCTGCCTGCATTTTTCATTTTTTCCCCAGAGCAGGGGGGTTAGCGAGGGTTTTCTTTGGATAGAGTAGCAAGCTTCAGTAAACGTTTTCTCGGAGAGTTGCAGAAGAAGGAGAATTATCCAAATTCTGAACATATTTTCGAGCAATGCAAATATTCCAAATGTTTACAGCCGTTAAGAAAGTAAACCCAATGTGTCTCTCCTTTTGAGGAATTTGACCAGCAAACTTCTTCACCACTGCAACCAGTTGCGAATCGATAGTCTAAACCAGCGAAAAAAAAACAAACCGGCGACAGCCGATAGCACACTGAGTTTTTAAATACTAATTTTGGTAAGTCAGGTAAAAATAAAATAGCTGTGAGTCGAAGGAGGAAGAATGCATGGTAAGATGCAAGAAAAGAGCTCCTTGTAATACAGGTGATCTTGCGTAAAATCCCACAAAGGGTAAATATTATTGAGTCACAGCCCTCAGCTTAAAATTGACCCTAACTTTAACTCCAAGCCTAACCTGAACCGTAACTTTACATCAACCCTAACGCTATCATTAACCATAATCTCCCTAGAATTTAGCGAAAGCCTTCTGAATGAGAGGCGTTCCGTTTCTCGTGTATTGCCAGATGCGCACTTTAAAAGACCTAACATGTATGGCAACATTTTGTGGATCCTATAAAAGAAATGGTTCAAATTGGACAGCCTAGCATAGGCCAGATGACAAAGTACAACCACGAAGTCTGGAGGATGGAAACTGAGTAGATATTTTTAAACCAGAGGGCGGATTGAGAGATCGCACCATTATTTATCCTTAGTTTATTGGGTTAATTATTTCAGCATGTCTTCCACACTGAAGAATCGCCAGTAAAACATCACTATCAGCAGAAGAAGTGAAAAGCTACAGAAAAACGCTTCTATTTCTTCAAAGTTTTCTCTTGAGCTAGTTTGCGCAAACTCTGGTAGTACTCAAGCTGAGGTTTTTCTCATAGATCCTACCGTGAACATTAATTTCAATACTTCAACCCATGTATCTACAGTAGATTCCATATCTCAATTGAAATTCTGAAATCGCTTTTCGATTCAAGCAAATCACTTAAGTAAGGTTGTCGTATTGCGTATGGGACAACCTTATCCTAAAATATTTCAGTCAAAGATGGATACCGGCTTTAGAAATAGCTTCTTAGTGACCACTGCAAAAAACGTACTCTGTGAAAATGACTACTTAAGTAGCATGCAATTTTCTCCTTGAGTTTCGATACTCTTATAAATTCAAATATAGTTTCCAGAAAACACGCAAAAAATTTTAATTCCTTATACTCGTATGATAAAAAATTACGTCTTCTTCAAAATTTTTATTTGAAGAAAGTGTACCTGTGGTTTTAAACATATTTTTCTAAATTGCTGACTAATGTTGAACCCTACCGGCTGTTTCACTTGAATTCGTGAATTCCAAGCTACATGCTGTATACATTCTGGGTAAGATTAAGTCACAAATTTCTATAGACTATGAATAATAGGTCACATCGTTCTTACAAAATGGATTTGAATTTTTACGTATACATTTAAGGCAACAATAATACATTTGCGGATATGATATCTTATGGATGAACTGGTCAAGATCGTTAAAAATCTCATAAGTAGAAACTTTTTAAACCAAAAGATACCCTGTCTTCAAATGAAAAATTCGAAGAAGACGTAATTTGCTATCATACAAGCAAAAGGAATAATATATTTTGCGTGTTTTCTGAAAAATATATTTGAATTAATAAGAGCATTCAAACTCAATGAGAAAATTGCATGCTACCTAAGTAGCAATTTTTCACCGAGTACATTTTTTTGCAGGTGGTCACGAAGAATCTATTTCTAAGGCCGGCATCCATTTTTGACTTAAATATTTTAGGATAATGTTGCCCGATACGCAATACGACAACCTTACTTAAGTGATTTGCTTGAATCGAAAACAGAATTCAGAATTTCGGATGAGACAGGGAATCTACTGTGTGTACCTCTTTCAAAATTCACTTTAACGTGGTAGTAGTGATGGTGGTTGATCGGGCCAGAGAGGTGTAAATAATTCGAGAAGTAAGGAGTAGAAAGCGTGAAAGTTGGACAGGGTAACCAGGAGGGTCCTGCGCAGTGAGCATTCACTAGCCTTTGTAATGAGTCATAACCCTAAGACGCTCCAGACTTATGAAGCTCAAAACCCCTCTTCATCCTCGGGGTGGTAGTCGGATTCACTACACCTGGTTCCACCTAACCTCAGCCTTTCGATCGAGATGGTTTGGCCAATCAAATATCGATTGAACCAACGTATAATAAGGCGCCCTACCGGCCCAGGAATGCCGCCTACGCGTAGCATGTGCAGGTGTAACACTTCTGTTTTGTATTCAACGTTGCCAATAAGCCTTAGAGCTACCCTGTAAAGCTATATAATGATGGCTTAAAACTTCGGACTTACAATACCATCAGAGATTCAAAAATCAAAACAAGATGGAACTTCGTAAGTCGCGCTGCTTCAATTTACTGTTATGAGGTCTACCTCGGTCCGTCTGCTTTAAAACCAGCTTGCAGGTCTCGTAAAGACCTTAGCAACGCCGAAACTGTGCGTCGCTCACCTTTTTGTTCATCATTTACTGTGGGAATAACTTGCGGCGTTTGTTCTAAATAAAGCCAAAATTGTCTGATAACTGTTCGATCAAAGAGGATATTTCCTCCAATGTACTGCCGAAGACGCTAGAATTATGACCACTGGTCACCAGCTTCTTACAAATTTTAGTTATCGATACAAGTGAAAATGAGGAACCCAGCAAGTAATTGAGAAGACGTAGTTGCGATTGCTGGGACAAGAGCTTTATTCGTCTGATGTTTCGGATTCGCACTCGAACCCATCACCAGAGACAGTATCAGATACGGGTACTTCGTACCCAGGGAGTCGCAGTATTTACAGGAAGCAGTTGCTATGGTATTGCATGTATATGGCAATGAACGGCACCCTTTCATCGATGAGGGCTGCACTCTGGGACGCTAATAATTTGATGGTTGGAAGATAAGGTTTCTGAATTGCAATATCTTCAAAGGGTGCTCAGAGAAAATGGCTACTCGCGCACCTATATCAAACAGTGCCTGTGCAAACGAGACGAGCGACAAAATCGCACTGAACCGAAATATTGGCAAGTGATTCCATACGTCAAAAACGTCTCGGAGGCCATCAGCCGCCTTCTCGAACCACTTGGAGTTGGAGTCGCACACAGACCGGAGGCCATCATCCGGTGTCAGGTAATGAGACCAAAGGACCCACTGCCACGGCAAGAACCTTCTTGGGTTGTTTATCAGATCTTGTGCAGTTGTGGGCTAAGCAACTACGTCGGGAAACTGGAAGACTGTTTCTGACGCGAATTGCCGAGCACGTGGCAGTAATGCGGCGAAATGACGTCAATTCTTAAGTCACGGCTCATTCAGCTATAACCGGCCACAAATTCAAGTTCGATGAAGCCAAAATTCCCGCAAGAGGTGATAATCGCGTGAGCTGTGAGTTACTTGAATAATGGTTTACAGGCCCCCAGTCTATCAATAAGTGCCATGACCTCCCAACTCATATTCGGTGTTGAGCATCAGTTTGGCCAGGGCAATCGGTCACTCGGGGAGCGCTCAGGCGAACGCATTTTCAACGCCAGTGCCGGTGAGCCCAGATGGCCGAGCAAGCATCACGCCAGGCTGCAATATGGTGACGAAGTTTCGGCGGGTAACGACCTGCATGCCAGCCATCAAACAATTAGCGCGCCAGAACGAAGGCCCCATCGATGAATGGGGAGCCGTTAATTGCCATAGGCGTGCAGTGGCATAGCGACTGCATCTTACAAATACTGCAACTCTATACGTGCGAATTACGCGTGTCTGATACTGCATCTGGTGATGGGTTCGAGTTAGAATCCGAACATTTAGGCGAATAAATCTCCGATCCCAGCGATCGCATCTACTTCTTCTCAACTTTTAATTGCTTTCAGGATTTTCAAGATTTCAGGCATTCCAAAGCAACTCAAAACGCGGTTGCGTGATGGAATAATAATGAGTTTGTATCACAAAATGTGCCAAGTTTGCAAGTAACCTTACAAACTCTAATTATCTGCAAGGTTCACAATAATTGCTCAAATTTTCTCTGGCGCTTTTTACTTATTTTTGAATATTGAAGTCAATTTTTACATATTTTCTGCAAACAACTTTTTTATTAAATGGTCATAAAAGGTCAATTTTGTCTGAAAGGATTCACCAACTATGCTTATTTCCAGGACCTACGTAAAAATATTGGAAAGTGCATGAAAACAATAACCGGAGAAATAGCGTGAGATCCTACGTCCGTTTTAGTAAAAGGTAACTGTATAACAGATAATTTTCGGAGAGTGCCCAAATGATAGTACGAACAGTCCATAAAAAGTTTAAATTTGACGTTCGACGAAATCAACGGAAATTCCGGTCCTCAATGATTTAATATTTCACTTCAGTCGTCAATGTGGTGAACAGTATACCAGGCGCTGACAGCAGTGAACAGGCGAGTTCCAGGAAGCAGTTACAAAGGAGAAGAAGCCGTCTTTGGATTAAGAATTTTGAGGCCAAATGACCCGCTACCATGACAGGAAACGTCTGGAGTCGCTTACCGAATCTGGTGCAGTGGAGGACAAAGCACCTACGTCGGAGAAACCGAGAGACTTCGCACGTGAATATGCGAGCACATGGCAGCAGAAAGGAAGAAAGACGCTTACCCTCAAGTCGCGAATTACGCGACGGGACCCGGTCACACCTTCAAGTTTGACGAGTTTGCAATTTTCGCAAGGGCTGACAACCGCGTGGACCATGAACTGATTGAGTTATGGTTCTTTGGCCCGCAGTCGATTAATAAGTCAATGATCTCGCGGCTCCTTACTCAGTGTTGCAATTTTGTCTGGTAAAAATTGCTAGCCCCGCGAGGAGGATGTGGGTGACCAGTAGTCAGCGAGCCAAATTGCCGAGTAATTGTCAAGCCAGGAATCGACGTCGGTGATAAAATCTCGGCCATTAACGACTCCGGTAAGGACCAGCAAGCAATCATTGCATTCATCCCCAGCGATGAACGCGAGGACTGCCAGCGATAGTAGGCCTGTGGTTGCCTGAAACCACGCCCTATAAATACTGCGCAACTTGTACCCCAAGTAACCTTTTCTGCAACTGTCTCTGAGGATGGGTTCGAGAGAGAATCCAATACGTCAGGCCAATAAACACCATGCTCCAATGATTTCCTCTTCTTCTTCTGAGCTACTTCCTGGAACTGGACTGTTCGCTTCTATCAGCAAATCGAGTTGAATTTATAAATTTTAAAGTTGGTGACACCAACCTGTCGTCAGACGAAATTAATAGAGGAGAAAAAGGTAAGATAGTCGAACTAGATCGGTTGGTGCGACAGACAGACAACTGGAGTGAGAGGGGGGCACGTAATTGCGGTTGGTTTTGGGAGGGGGAAGGGGAATGGAGCGCAGTTACGGCTCCTTTTGGTGGAGGGGAAGGTGGACGGTGAATCCGTGGTACTACAGACGGCTGAATTAGCGGTCGCTGATGCGGGTCAGGGGCCGGGGTCATTGCGCCGATATTTAAGGTGTTAGGACCTTCAGTTGCTGTTCGCCCTGTCTGAGGCAGGCGGTGGTGAAACAGTTAAATTCTAAGGCTCGAGCATGGATTCGCAACGGCGTTGATGCAAGTTAGTTAGCTGTGCACTAGCCCTTCGTCAGGAGCATCCAGATCGATATGGCAGTTGCTGGTGGTCGAGATAATGTCAAACCCTGAGGAAATCTCGCGCCTGTGAGTTGTTGACCTCGTCAATCCCAATTGAAGCGGTGGTCACACTCAAGTGAGCGCGCAAACACGAGTAACAGGTCTGTGGTGGCCTGACAACTACGTACTATGAATACTATGCAACTTGTGCCTCAATTAACCTTTTCCCTAACTGTCTCTGATGATGGGTTTGAGAGAAAATCCGAAACGTCATGGCAATAAACACCATTTTACAGTGATCTCCTCTTCTTCTTCCGAGCTATTTCCCGGAGCTCGCCTGTTCACTTTTGTCAGCAATTTAAATGTATATTTTAATCGCCATTTCTTTGATACCAAGCTAATATACATGGTTGCATATGAGATACAGTCCAAAAATCACACGAAACGATAGATGTTCGCATAATAAGGTGAAAAGTATTTTAGTTACACAGTGATATAAATGTAAAGGCCTGATGATAATTTATCGAAAGCTAACGTATGCTCGTCAAATTGTCTTTTGAAAAATATAACTGTAACGTAGAATTTATTTCTGGCAATTGCAATGCCCAGTTTTGACTTAAATGACTGTCCTCCAAAGTTTGTCTTAAGCAAATGTATATGCATTCATATGAGAACAATTCCACCCTTTTACAAACTTTAGGAAACGAGCAACAGCCACCGAGTCTCTTCGGCATACTTGGATACAGGTAAGTTAAAACTGCGCTACTATGAAAATTTACACCCATAATGACAGGGATGGGTAATTTTCCTACAGAATCCTTTCTTGTGCTTCTGTCGACAAATGCAGTTAACAGTTTACAGTTTTCCCTCGTTTTTATTTACTCTGAAAAGCATGCTTGTGTTAGTCACGTTTTATTTCTAATTTTTTATATCAAGTTTATGCAAAAACACCCTGAAGAACTTAAACTGCCTCACCAATTGGAGTGCGTCGCCGTTTCTTTCGGCCGAACTTGGATCCACATTGGTTACCGATATGCACTTGACCGCGTTAAATCTGGGTGAAGCCGCAACTGTTACATGCTTATCGTACAGGTTACCAGGAACTCGTGCCACTATAATCAATGAACACTCGACAGGCTTCGAAAGAAAGAGGTCAATTCTAAAGTTGCTCTTCTAAACGGTAATGGAGCACATTCCCCACTTTGCTAAATTCAATGCGTTTGACCCTATAAGTATTCTCTAACGGTTGTGGCTTAGATCGTTGCCAACTAACTGCAAAGTTTATTTTTCCCTTGAAACGAGTGTCAGACTATGGTGCCTTCTTCCTGCTGGGGTCTTTTTGCAACACAAATCACTTACAGTCGCTGACTTACCTCGTGACAGCTTTACTGTAATTCCGCAATTTGATTTCGATTTGGCCGCGCTGCTTAAGTCTGGTTGTTATATATATATCGTATATATATATATATATATATATATATATATATATATATATATATATATATATTGTTAGAAGATGGATTCACCTACGAACCACTCTCTGCAGACCCTACAAAACACAGAATTCACCTATTGATAAGGTGTTGAAACGTCTCACAGGGAAGAAGCAACTGTCAGGAAATATTGCTAAATCCCTGCGACAAACTGAACCAACCATCGCGAAGATTTATGGACTGCCTAAATTCCACAAAACTGAAGTTCCACTGCGACCTATAGTGTCATTGATCGGTGCGCCCAACTATAAAATTTCCAAGTGGTTATTCCAAAAGCTTCATCCGCTTACGAAGAATTGTGCAACCTCAATTGAGAATTCAACGGAGTTTCTAAAGAAATTAAAAGGAACCACGATCTCCGCAGATTAAATAATGGTCTCCTTCGATGTCGTTTACCTCTTCACGTCTATAACGTTAGCCCTAGCAAAACAATACACAAAGGAACTTCTGTCGTCCCACGATACGGATGTTCCAGCAGCGGCCGTACTCGAACTCATAGATCTATGTTTAGAAACTAACTTTTCATTCGACCGAAAATGCTATAAGCAACTGAAAGGAGCTCCAATGGGGTCACCCATCTCTGGTTTTCTCGCCGAAATCGCAATGCAGAAACTCGAGGCCACGGCTCTTCCGTTAGTTTATCCTAAATTATGGCTACGTTATGTAGACGACACATTTGTTGTCGTTAAAAAGGACCAACTGGAAATGCTTCATAACACCATCAACTCCACAATCCCGGGAATCCAATTCACACTCGAAAAGGAAGTTGACAATAAACTCCCATTCCTAGATGTTCTCGTACAACGAAAGACCGACGGAACACTACACACATCGGTTTATCGAAAGGAAACTTATGCCGAAGTTATTCTGCGGTATGCGAGCAATCAGCCTATCGCTCACAAACGGAGTGCTGTCAACAGTCTACTCAGTCGAGCAAAAACCCATTGCTCCGACGAAGAAGGCTATCAAATCAAACTGAATTACTTGTGTGAATTATTTTCGCAGAACGGGTACCCTAAGGATTTTGTATGCCGATACTTGAAACGACAGAATTCGACAGAAAAGGAACCAAGTAGTTCTAACGAGGCGCCAAATTAAATACATGGTGAACCCTTCCCTACATTAAAAATGTTTCTGAACTCGTCGAAAGACACCTATGGAAGCACCAAATTCATGTGGCGCACAAACCGACAACCACTTTGCGTACCCAGCTTGTCCACCCTAAGGACAGGGTCAACTATTTGGACAAGAAAGAAGTCATCTACAAGATCCCGTGTGAAGCATGTGATGCCGTGTATTGTGGTCAGACCGGCAAAATCCGCCTCTACACGCCTCTATGAACATCAGTTGGCAGTAAAGAGGCGGGACCATCTGTCCCAAACAGCTATGCATACTCTAGACACCGGGCACACCTTCGCTTGGGATAAAAACTCGGATTGTCGCCGCCTGTCCCTTCAAGAAAGGTCGAGAGTTCCTCGAGGCGATGCATTCAGATGAGTCATGCATCAACAGACATATCGAGTTGGATGCGGTGTACAGACATCTCAAGGAGAAATGGAAGAAACGAGAACCAATCAGGACAGGCTGATACACACGGCGGCAGCTCAATGGTGCCAATGTTCACGCCAGTATCGATTTTTTCGCGTGATTACGATGTCAACTGTTTTTGGTCACATTTGCTGCCCGCCTGCGTCTGACGACGACCAGGAGAACCGGTGTTGAAAATTTACAATAAAGCTCCATTTCCCATAGAACGTGTTAAAATTCAATATATATATATATATATATATATATATATATATATATATATATATATATATATATATATATATTATCAACATCTTATCAACAAATATCTCAAGTCGCTATGCGACTGCCCGCGAGGGCTCTTAAGTGAGCTCCAAGGCACAGCGGAACATCAGTGTTCCTTAACCAGATCGGTGAACACCACACTTTCATATATATATATATATATATATCTGCCGATCTGCATAAGGAACATGTATGTTCCGTTGTGCCCTGGAGCTCAGACTAGAGCTCTCGCAGGCGGTTGCATAGCGATGTGTAGCATATGATGAAATGGAACCGACAACGACAAGGGGGACCGGAATGGCCATTTCTGGCTTATTAGCCGTCATCAGCCAGTCATACCCAATCCCAAGTGTGGTATACCTGGGATTCCATTTCATCATATGCTAGACGTCGCTATGCGACCGCCTTCGAGAGCTCTAGTCTGAGCTCCAGGGCACAACGGAACATACATGTTCCTTAAGCAGATCGGCGAGCCCCACACTATCATCATATTCCGGATCACAACCGACAAAACAGCGAGCCCGTGGCTCAATGGTAGAGCGTTCGACTCAAATACCAAAGGTTGCGGGTTAGAATCCCGGGTGTACCACACTTGGGATTTGGTATGACTGGCTGATGACGGCTAATAAGCCAGAAATGGCCATTCCGGTCTCCCTTGTCTTTGTCGGTTCCATTTCATATATATATATATATCGTACAGCAGAACCCCAAGGCAGTTGAGACAGGGCCGGATGTCAGCTTTTTAATTATACACTTTGAAACTGCCGATGACAACCATTGATTCTCGATGTTCTTACCAGTTAAAACATGGAATATTTTTTAAATTCATTCAGTAACAATTAACGACATCATGAAGATTGGGTATCATTCAGCTTGGAAAAGCTTTATGCTTGTGAACGTTTTAAGACCATGAAATGTCCATTTGTACAGTAACCTTTCTTCCCGCTTATTTATGCTTCTTAAGAACTAAGCAGCATAAAGCAAAGCCCTTTTAAAATTTAATGAACCCTATATGATGTCTTTTTAATAGCGTAGAAGATGCGTGATTTCTCGGACATTTAAGGCATACATTACGTATTTTGAGCTTCAAAACTCAATTTCAACTGCAGATCAGGTTCACAATTATTCAGAAATCGAACAAGTTGTTAAAAGCCGAAAGGAACTCTTTTTCAATCATATACTTAAAAGAAAACATATCCTACTACAAAATGGACGCAAGAAATTATATTTTTGCATTTTTCTGTAAAATATTGTTGAATCTACAAGGGCGACGAAAATTAACCAAAAAATTTATATTACTGAAGTAGTACTTTATTTCGGAGTTATGTTTTACAGGCGGTTAGAAAGAACTGCATTTAAAAGATTTAATCTTGTCGAGACTGAAATATTGGGGCTTATGCTGCACGATAATCAATATTAAAACCGCATCTAAGTACTTCATTATAATGCAGTTCAGAATTTATAAACACATTTCATTAAATAGGCTTGTGACTGTTGGTTATATCTGAACACATCTGCGGCAAACTTTTGACAACAACTTGAGGCCATATCTGCTGTCCCATCCAATTTCTTCCCCTGCCGGATGGTCTCTGACAGGCTGCTGGTTTATTTTTTGAGGGAGGGATAAAGGTTATAACCTACCCAGCTTGCATAAAATTCTACCATGACCAACCAAATGTGCATGTAAAAGACAGGGTATCCCAAATTTTAAACAAGAAAGTCAGCTTTTTCATGTTTTTATCATCATTCTAGTCATTATCCCCATCACCCTCGCCACTACCACCACTGTCATCATCAAAGGAGCCATTGGGATATTGCTTGCTAGGTTTGGCATCACGTTCGACGCCTCGAGGACTAGCCGTCTACGTCCATATGAGCGCTTCCGCTTTCGACAGCCTTCAACCACAGCCTTCAATCACAGGCCTCATCAATATTTTGCAGCATTTCTTTCCCGACACCGTTGCAGGCCATGCGGACTCTTTCCTCGAACTGTGACATGCCACGGGGGCCTTGTGGCATGAACACGGCTTTCGATATAGCTCCGCGAAAAAAAATCACAAATTGTGAGGTCATGATGGGGCGAAGCCCATTCGAGGGTACCCCGCCAACCCCACTGTAGGTCAGGAAACCTGAAGTAACGGAAGCCTTCCACTCACCTGGATAGGCGATGACAGGCTCCGCCCTGTTAAAAAAGGCATTAACACGATCCCTTTGCACCTGAAGTTGTGCAATATCAGACGACTACAACACCTTCAGGTAATGTTCCCCTGCAACGGTATTCATATGATTGGATGCACCAAGGAAGAAAAATAGCCTAATCCGTTAAATTCCAGACATGGCACCTCAGCGCACCAGGTTTCATCCTCCAGCATTGCTGATGGGTTTACTTTTCCCGAATGCGACAGTCAGGATGGTTTACCTGACCATCTAGACTTTTCGTTGAACCGAAAGTTTTTTTAGAGGCTGATGGTCATTTTGGTGATGGCGAAGGAGTAATGCACAAATTTTCAAAAAAGCAGCATAACTTTCTGCTTGAAATGTTTGAGGAACCTCAGGTAGGTGAGGATAGAGTTCTATCACCCTTAAATGCATTCAATGGATCCAGCTTTTGTTGATACTGAGGTCCATTGCATCCCCACGGATGGCCTTTCACTGGCATTGCGTGAACACCGGCTTCATAATTTCGGTGTTTATATCAGAGGTGAAAGTAGCAAGCCTTTGTGGCATATTTTGCCGAAACCTATTATGTTTCCAGATGTTTTCCAAAAAGCGTAAATTTTGCTGCGTAATGGAGTACTGTGGTGGCTAGGAAGCTTTTCTAACTGGCACTAAACTGTAGTCGGAGACTGAAAAACACCTTGCCAGACGCCAATAATAAACGCTGTTCTAACTTCCATGGGCAGGAGCACAGTAAGCAAACAAAAACTGCAAAGCTTGTGTTGTGAAATACCATGGCTTTACGGCATTTCAAATGATACCTGAAAACAAATAGAAAAAATAAATAAAACAACTAAATTTCCTGATCGCATTGGGGAGAACAATGAGATCGTAGGGCATTAGACATCTCAAAAACACGCCTCAGGTTTTGCAAAACCTGGGGTAGAGTATGGCTGCCTGATGGCAGCTAATAAACTAGAGATGACATTCCAGTCTCCTTTGTCTTTTTCAGAAATGACATGCAGCCTACAAAAAATATTTTGGACACTTGGTATTACAAAACACAACCAGTAGTGGTTCCGAAGGGTGCCAACTGACGTGATAACTAGCTTCCACCCAGCACCGTTAACGAAGGTGCAATACTTCCATCCTAGTTTAGCCTTTATGGCAGACGCACTAGGGCGATATCCGATGCACCCCTTAGTGAAGCCTGATACATGTGGATAACGCGTAGACCGACAATTTAGCTTTGTCAGCCCATGTTCGCACCTTTCCCTCGTCGTCATGACTTTGTCTCGCGTTGGGAATATGGTAAGACGCGACTAGGGAAGGACACATCTGCAGAGAATTTGCATTCACCTATAAACAAAATCCCACGCAATTCACAATCAGGCTCACTCCGCCGTGTCGGAACTGCACTGAGACCCAATACACAACGGAATGAACAGTTCCCGTAACCCGATCGGGAAACGCCCATCCGACGATCACCAAACTTTAACATCGCATTGAACAAGTATTTGTTCAAAGATGAGGAAATTAAGTGTGTGGACATGGTTTTACGTTGTGGTGGGTAAGGCTTTAAAATGTGCGGAAATTTTATACCCTAGATGTCTTTATTTATCTATCAAGAAAACGCTTGAACTATCTATCTCGTTATTCTTACCTGTTTTGTGTACTTTAGAAGCGTGTTTATAGTGGTCAACTGCCCTTTAAGTAAATTCGGAGAAAGAGAGTTCTGGGGAAAGGAGAACAGTCTTACATTTTCGGCTTTGGTTCCCCACGTCATCTTCAGACGTGCAGTGAGTGTGCAAAACAGTTAAAATTTAAAGCAACCCTAAAAAATCGATATTGCCTAATCATTCCCGCCAGGAGCTCCAATTAAATCAAATTTGACAGTAACGTGGAGGACACCAGCCAGTGTTTACCGAAAAAAAACCATTTTGATGTCGGTACAACTCCTTTCTTGAACTACATTTCAACATTTCCCCACCGGAGCGCGTTATCAGCAAATCAGTTTTGGATTTAAAAAATTGTCTAAAATCATGATGTTGCAATCTAAACCGACCTGCCTTGCTTTTAAGCAACGAATTTCGTGTCCTTTACCATCATATCATTGTGGCTTACATCGAAAAAGGTTCTATCATAGAGTCTTCAACATTGAGATCTCGGTATTAGTGGAAAGAAGAAAATATACTCCAAATATCATCACACCTCTTCGTCTGTAAAATAATCGCCAGCATATGGCGAGTGGACGAATAATTTTGGATATTTTCAGCGGCTAATATGAAAAATAACAGTTAATCTGGCTGTCCAAAAAGACTTTTTAGGGATAAAACCAGCTGAAAGGCAGAACCGGAGCTTAAACTAGGAAATGATTTGTCAGAACTGAAAGTCAAACAACACTAAAATATGTTACTAGGTAGTCACAGCAGGGTAATCGCAACGTCTGTAATCCATCGACTTGTATTTTTATGGGTATAATACACTTAAGAGCTTATAAAACTTGTGCTATATTTATCCATCTACCGTCAAACTTCACCTATAAATACTCCCCTAAACATTTAAGTAGACCGATTATTACCGTTCGGTAGGGTGTAAGATGACCATCAGTAAATTACTGAAAACTTTACTATGATCAATTTTCGGGCTTGACGAGTGGCCAGCTATTTGTAGTTATTTGCTTAGCTGTTATTTAGTAAAATGCTTATTCCGATCGTGAGTTATATAATGGCTGGTCCGGAACTTTTCCATAGTAAATGATCTCAAACTCAAGAGGTGTGTCGGAGGTTCTTCACACATCAACTTTTCAATTTAACAGAGGGTAGATCGAATTGCACATTGTACAGCAATGGGGAAACCCGAGGTTTTTTATATTACCCCGCACTTAACTGAGTGAAATGGAAGGGAGCGCACCACAAAGCCTATCATCTTCACTGCAGAAAAGAAGAACGTGTTCATAAGACTGCTCTTCCTAGGGGATGCAACAAGCGAACTAGTAAGACGACGTCTGAAGACAGCAATTACGAGCGCATTCCCCACGGTGAACCTAGGGGTATCCTTTTTGAACTCTCCCCTCTTACATGTTGAAGGCAAAACCGACTCCCAGTGAAGACCACCTCAATGTGTATTTACTCATTCACTTGCTCCTGTAGAGCAAGATACATTGGCCGTACAACGAGGTACTTGAACACATACCTGTCTGGTTAGGTAAAGGTGCAACCAAAGCAATATCGAGTTATATTCCCGCCCATCTTGTTGATACTAACCACCGCGTAGATCCCAAAGAAGCCTTTCAGGTTGTCTACCTGACACCAACCAGTTTCTCTAAAGGCCTACACCAACGGGTGCTAGCAACAGCCACCGCAGTGGCTATACGGCTAGCAAACCCAACCCTGTGCTGTCAGAATACGCTCGTACAGGCGCTGTCTCTTCCGTGGCCGCCAACCACTTCAAGTGGTGTCCATTCGCTTTCCCCGCTCCCTGATGACAGTCGGTCACCCCGCGTACTGGACAGTGATATTCATTCCCTGCGCTCTACCCCCAAACATTGCTCACATCCAACCCTACCTACCCCTTCGTTCAGTCCCAGTGACCTCAACCCGCCGACCTCGCCAGGCGGCTGGCCAAGGAACGAGGATTTTTAACCATAAAATGAAAGACCATTTAGATTTTTATAACATTTTTTGAAATTTAGAAATCTTGCACGGTCTCCGAATCAGAAATCCCAGTAATCCAGAGGAAGGACCTCTCGGCACTCACGCATGAGGTAGAACTCGACAACTGTTCACCCATCCTGACTGGTGTCAACAACGTACGTGCACATTCATAGCCATTCATATGCTCCCTAGAATGTTTCACATTTGGCAACCTGGAAAATGTGTTTACATGCCTTTTAACGCAAGGTCACATTCCACCGCTCCTACGTAGCTGTCCATTTAACAGTGTTTTGCCTTCTGCAAATTTTTCCTGCAATTAAAGATCTAGTGCACAGAGGCTAACGTAAATATGGCTTAATTTCCTGCACTAGTGACCTTTTAGCCGAACTTCACAAAGACGATCATATGAGCATGGTTTGAAGCCCAACACTATTTTCGGAAATTTGATGTTTTGGGATCCTCAGAAATGTCCATCGGCCATAGCTCTGGCTTTTCAGATCCTTTACTGTTTTTATATCATCTGCAGAGTAAAATGGCTGCCTAGGTGATTCCGCTACTGTCTTCATGGCGGTGTAACTGAAATTAGCCCCACACGTCCAGTTTATCACAGCTAACTGTTAGGTGTTTCGATGTTCTGGGAGACCAGCTGTGCAAAGGCTCCTGGGGCACTTCAAAGGGGTGAGGCAATTAACAGCTGCATGCCCTGACGATTTTGCCATCCCAAGCGGTCATTAAGAAGGCAGTAGTCTTCAGGCGGATCAAAGGGCTGTTTTTTGTCTTCCTAACTTTGTCCTTGCAAATATAATCGTCCGCCCTAGGTTGACGAAGGCTACTATCTGAATAGGAGAAGATTTCGGTTTTCCAGACGCTGGCGGTAATTTGAATCCGAAGAGCATAGAAAAACTAATTAAGTCCTCTTTAGCCAAGCCCTTGAGAAAGATGCGATCTGAGAGGCGGTTTTGGATTATTTCCCGTCCTGCTGTAGGGAAAGATTGCAGAATTTATATTCTATCTGAGCATTATAAAGCATGGCCCGCAAAATTAGGTCTACAGTTCAGCTATTTAGACTTCGGTACATGTCAGAGTTTTAACCTAGGCAAGAAACTGCTGCTAGTCAAAAAGGTATGAGGCAGGACATTGCATTATAAACATTCTGTGTTTTCCAGAGTTTATTTTCTATATAAATTTTTTTAGTACGTATCACTTTCTTCTAAATTTTTAATCCAATATTGTAGAGCAATGACGTCAGCCGAAAGTCATCAGCAATTATTGTTTGTACAGAAAGGGAAAATGGAGAGATTCCAATGCTCAACGGTATATCTCCTAACTTATCGGGTATGCATCCAAACTTTCTTTTTAAGCAACATTGTGCATAAATTTTGATATAGTAATTTTTGACAATAATAACGGTCCTCAAATTAATTAATAGCCCTAGTCACGTCCAGAAAGAAAGCGAAGGCTTTGAAAAAGTCGATTCCGTTAAGACCAGTTAATAGCAACTTCCGGCAATACAGATGACCATTGGTTAAATTCCAATAAATTTACCTATTTCCATGTTCTGAACCTAACTATAGCAATAAATTTTAACTTAATCCAAAAAAATTTGACACAGCCTTATCAATTATATGTTAATTGATAATCTGGAGGCTAATACACTAACGATGAAGCAATACCACTCTCATGAACTTTCTGGACCTAAGGAAATCAGATAACTACGCAATGATTTTCTTTTCTGGACTGTGTCTTCTAACCTGCAGTGGTTTTAGTCATTGGCTGTGCAGTCTGAAAGAAATTCTGTTTTTTCACAAAATGTGACTTATTTCCAGACTCATGTAGGTCCTTCCATCTGCGAAATCAGTTTTGATTGTAGAGCAAGTGTGTTTGCGTTTAGAATGTCCATGGTTCAACTGTACACAATAGAAGAAATGGCTTATCGATGATATTTTAATTTTTGATACAGTTTTTGACGAATGTTCCTACAACCCAACTTGATGGTCACCTTGTGGTAGGCTTTTTGAAACGATGTGAGTAGTCATCATGACGCTAGGTGACATTCTATTGAGCATTTATGGACAGAGGCTAAGGGGGTTTGGAAAATGTATTAAGTTAGGTTTAGGGGTTTGGGTAGGATTTTCAGTTTAGGAATAGGACCAGGGAATTTGAGTTGGGTTTATGGTTAAGACAAACTATTTACCTCAAATAATAACCCCAACCAGACAAAACTTCAACCTCTTACCCCAATAACTCACTCCAACAACGACTCTTAATTACGTACTCAACCTTAGCTCATATCCCTAGCTGCAGCCAGAAATCAAATTACAAATTTCCTAACAGCAGTCTTAAATCTAAAACCCCAACTCCCCAACTTCCCAGTTAAACCCTCAAAACCCTCCTCAATAACTGTCCAAGGGAATAAAGGCCCGTGTTACCATGACAACTCAAACCATTTCAGTCAGGTAACCACAAGGTGGGGCTGCAGATCCATTCGCTGCTCACAATTTGACCGACTCTATTTACTTGTGACGCTTACTTTAGTTTTCATGTGCCAGTGACATCCGTGCTTAGTTTTAGAGCCTTGAAATAAAAGCCAGTTTTGCAAATATGGATAAACACGTGTAAGTTACACAATTTGTTGCCGCCTCTTATTGTTTTTCTCCCTCCACC
Organism: Schistocephalus solidus; assembly: GCA_017591395.1. Classification (NCBI taxonomy): domain Eukaryota; kingdom Metazoa; phylum Platyhelminthes; class Cestoda; order Diphyllobothriidea; family Diphyllobothriidae; genus Schistocephalus; species Schistocephalus solidus. The sequence continues at coordinate 35,755 of WEDG01000417.1, read as the reverse complement.
CTTGAGTGGACATGCTGAAGACTGTTCAATAGCCTGGCAATTCCAGAAACCGCTGCATCGACCGTTTATTTCCAATCCAGGACTAGACAAAATGATAGCAAAAATTGTGCATAATTGTAAAGTTTGCGTAAGAGCTTTCAGTTTGAAAGTTTTCAACGCCAAACAGTGATTATTTCTGCAACCCCGCACACTGCGGTACAAAGTAGGGAAATAGTTAACACCTGTCCAACTTATTGTTACTAACTGATCTAGACTGGCTGTTACATCAACGTGGTAGTGCTGCAAGCTAGCTCACTAGCGCTTCATATCTCTGTCATTTTTGAAACTAACAGTCTGATGAATGAATTATCAGCGACATATCTTAGTGTTTATGCTTAGCAGTTCCGTTTACTAAACAAACTTTATTTAAACTACATTGTTCTTTATGAGTCAATAACTTAAAGTTCGATTAATACTGCCGATTTTACGATTTTTAAATTGCCCAGCTAGAGTAAGCATCTTATGGTTCAGTAGGAATTGTTGTATGCTGTGCTATCATATCTATGAAAGAATTTTCAAAATTTAAAAATTTCGCAGTACCATTGATTTCCGTTCCCTAAAATGCACACAGCTTTCGTTCTAGATGCGGTGGGCTTGTTCTTCAAAGTTATCTGACGATTTAACGGGTTTACTTTCTGGATAGATGCAAATTTAAAGTTAAAAAAATGTAGCAAATATAGCCCGATATGAGGAATAAATTTTTTTCGATAAGGATCTAATATATGAAACCACATTTTTATTACTGCATGCATGGCAAATTATTTGACGGTCATTATACATGATAAGGATTAGGGTAAGTTTTGCATTTAAGGCTAGCTTTAATGTATGGGTTATTTTTAGGGTTAGGGTTGTTTACCGTTTGCTAGGACCCACCGTTTTTTTAACTCTACGCTACTTCGTGAACGGAACTGGATACATTACACAGACTTCTGCCTCTTAACTGCTTTTTCTTATTTTCCTAACTTTTGCTATTTTTCCCACCCAAAAAAACCCTGATTGCCATTATTTCTGTATTACATGAGCTAAAAGCTTTTAGCTAGCACCTTTGCTGTCAGTATGGTAGGGAATCACGTAAGTGCATTACACTGTGTTTTGAATGTGTCCGCTGTGATCCACATCCGTCGCGGTAAATGCTAGGGAGTCACGTGCTCTTCATAACGGTGGAACGAGATAGGTGGAATGTTGAGAACCTTGAAAACAGTGAGGACGCAGATGTATTTCCGAAAACGCATTAGCTACGGTACTTTTCTAAACCCATATTTGCGATTTGTGTATGAAATATGATTCACTCCAAACAATTATCAAACTACTATAAAGAAATAGTCTATGAATACCGAATTTTCTCCCAAATGTCTTTTATTTATGTGCCTGGAACGTCACGGAAAATCCCGGATAATTTTCATACTGACCAAATTAATTTTACGTTTAACGCTGTTGAGTCTTGAAGCTTCACTCAAGCCAATATTCTCCGATCAAAGTGCATGTGAGAACCGTTAATCATTTTAATAAAGAGTTGGAGGCTAGGGTATATTATTCGGGCAAATGTTCCCGTCATCTCTCAGTGGTTTAGGCAAATATTTTACATATTTGATGTGTCATGCTATTGATATATCGCATAATCAATTCGGATGTAAGGAATGATAATCGTCTAAAAATCTACTGCCTACCTACGCTTCAGTTATTCTTCCTAATATAAAAGAAACACTTTACCCTGCTATTATGCACATTGCCACATCGCGGTTTCAGACGTTCTAGATTCCAGCGTCGATTTAAAGACATGCAATGAAGCTCCATCCCACGGAATAGTCGGATAAGTGGCGAAAATTCCCTTGTCAAGTATAAATACGCTTATCTTGTTAATTTTGACTGAACTTATATATCAATTTTGAGCTTATGAGATTTTCTGAAAGTTGAAAGGTAAGGGAGTAGGAGTGTTTGTTGGTTGCTTTTTTAAGTTCTTTTATCTCATGCCCACGGACGACGCTAGAACTCTGAAGCCATGAACTGACACTGCGTAACGCATTTTTAACCAGGAACGAAACCTAAGGTTGGATTACAATATAGACAGGCATCAGAGATTAATTCGTGCTCGGTGGCATGTTGGTTGTCAGCTTAGGCGCATTCTCAAAAGACTTTTTCCGGTGTCTTAGCAGTTCTACCCAAAATGTGGTTGTTCACGTTGCAGTGGTTGGATTTTGCTTGGTAAAATTCATTCGCGACTGGTATAGTTTTCTGTACGCAAACTGATTACTCCAACATATAAGGCTGCCGACACTGGCGCATGTTTCGGTTACCTCTCAGCAGAGAGTTGAAATTTTCCTGTGTTTTGGAGCCGCGAGCAGCCATTCGAGCACAGATCTTTGCTAAAAGCTAAATATTACCCAAACATGCTGCTCATTTTCATGTGTTTTTTGCTGAATGTGGGCCTTGAGAGAAAATATAACCCATCAACAAATAAACGTTAAAAAATAACTAAAAATTGAAGCATTTATATAGTTGGCAAACATAAATTCTAAAGCATGATTTGCAAACGGGAACTCTTCTGTGCAACCTTCTAAACTACCAAAGCATTACAACAATGTGACTTAGAAGCCGGTTTTTCATCAGAGGTTATAATATCAGGCACAATTTGTAGTTAAATGTACAGGATAAAACATTTCAATAAGGTAAGTTAGATTAGGTAATTGCAAAACGTGGACTAGTTATTTTGGAATCATTTTGAAGGAGACTGTTTAGGTTAATATAACGTTTGGATTTTTATGTATGAAATCAATCTAATCATTATAGGTGTTTATCACTTTTACGGTTGATGGAATGCTTAAAGGAGATTTGGTAGTTATCCTTGAAATAACTGGCAGATGGACCGTTTTATATTGTTATTAAAAAGGAAGCTGATTGTGTCTGATATTTGACAGATAGAATCTGGAAATTGTTTCTTATTCAGCTGTTCAAATGTTGTTTAGCTTATGAAACATGAGCTCTATATTATTAAGTTTTTAATGTACTTCATAAATTGTTTCTGCTAGATTTATGTAACATTTGCAGTGATGGCGCAGTGAAGATTCGTTGTTGCATTTATAAAGTAGGGAAAATATCTCGAAAACCGTCTAAGAAACATGCAGACACTGGGATTCGAAAATTTCCTTTTTTGTTTAAGGGTATAACATACCCCGTCCATTAATGGAGGAATTTCCACTAGGTGAATAGGGCGGGCCAATCTAATTCCCGTACACCTCTCTAGTTAACATAATTTCTGGCACTTTCACTTGATATACTGCGAAATTTCTTCTCTACTCTATTCAATTGTTTTTTTATACTCCTAGAAGTGAACCGGGACGAGAACGAAGAACCTTCTTAATGGTGCTTTAAAGGGAAAAACATCAGCATTCGGAACCCAAAAAATGAATTTCTAAATGTCTGAGTAGCATTTTCATAGAGTTCATGGAATAATTTCCCTTGTAATTTTATGAACTTCCTCTAGGTCCTCGGGTTTTTGATAATTTACTTCGAAAAGAGGCCACCGAGTAACTTGAAACGGCTTTGCTTTTTAATCTGCCATAATATTCCGATTGAATGTAAACGTACTACTTACGCAGTATCCAGCTAATTATCCACGACGCAAAACATGCATTGAGATCCTGGGCTTTTAACGTCCGAATGATTTCTTTTCATCCACTAAGGATCATCCACACTTAGTCGGCGAGAGTCAGCTACTAGATCAGACCTTCCCGTGGTATTCGAAGTAAACGGAATGACCAGCGTAGCCCCTGCGTTGAAACCCACTCAGTGCAACTCGCAGGAGGAGGAGAAGAGCCTACCTATAGAAGATGCAAAAGTCCCAGCGGAGGAGAAGATTCCTGTCTACCGCACACCCAGAAAAGAGGTTGCTACTGAAAACATCATATCCCAAATGGAGAATGCTCATATTAACTCCATAGGTCAACAGCGATCTGAAAAACCCGCCGAATCGCTTCCACCGCCGCCGCTGACTGTGAAAACGAATGGAGTAGGTCCCAATATTTCAGCCCCTAGAGCACCATTGCTCCTAAATGGAAGCATACATTCCCGCCACCTGGGGGGCGTTTCTCTGTTAGAACGGGCTGCCAAGTGGATAGAGGCTAAAAACCAGTCCCTGGACGCGTACACCCGACGTCTGCCGTCCTTCCGACCATCTGCGCCCTCAAAGGTGAATGCTTTCATCGCGGCACGCAGTTCCTTCGTCACGGCATCAGGTATAGCTGAACGGAGAATGGCCTTCACCAAGGAGACGACAGTCTCCGGTTTCCGTTGGAGGATGGTGGGAGACAGTGGCAACACTGCCACGCGAAAAAGCGGCAACGCTGCAACCTAGCTGGATTCCAACCTCAAAAACCGTTATTGTCTGCAGTTTGCATGCCTAGGCAACAGATGATGCTCCATCACCTGAATATGTTGTACATATCTGTTAATTGTGTGAGGCTTGGTGCCGTCTGGTCTGCCTGACACTGCAGACGTGGCCCATCACTTGCTTGATCCCAAGGCCCAAGGGTGTCCCTGGCACCCTTCTGCACACACACACACACACGACACACAGACACACGTGTTGACAGACACACGCCTCCTGTAGGCGCTGCAGGACCAGCACCACTTATTTTAACTGCATCCTTATACCATCATGAGATAGAAAGTTGTCTGTCGTTGAGTACTGTCATTTATCATATACCCACCCGTGTAATCCATCAGGGTTTAGTTTATTTCAAGCCGTTTTCACTGCTCCTGTAATGGATGATCTAAAGATAACTAGATCGCTACGGACAAGCTTTCGGGGTGGTTTTAAAACAGTGTCCACTATCCAAATGACTTTGGACGGCAGAATTCCCAGTTGACTGAGGAAGCGTGCTTAGAGGATTGTCGTTTAACAAGGCCAACGCTGCTTACTGTTGCCCCACAGCGTAACTAGTTATATTCGGTTTAGGCTTAAACAAGACAGGCTATCGGGAAGTAATGTTGAATTTTTCATATTTTCGTTTTTCCCATGTTATCATCCTCATCATCGTCTTCCATACGGCAGTGTTTTCGTCGATTTTTTTTTTATTCCATAGCATGGTTCCGGGTATACCAAAAGCACAGTTTGGTGGCACAAGGTTTGCCATCGAACAAGCTCCTTCGCGGTAGTCGCAAATCACCAAATTTCGTCCGTTGTACTGACGACACACAGGTGAGACTTGCACATGAATCGGGTTGTAGTCTGGGAACAGTTAGCTGCCAAAACGTTGGCGCGATTTCACTGGCTGACACTAAGTCAAGGCTGATAGGCGATGGTGCATAATCGTCCTCGCTCTCCTCCCTCCGCTTAAATGCACCCACTGCACCCAAGACGGAACAAATCAGACCAGAGGCGCGATCAGGCGCGGGTGGATGGCGTGGCAGGAGCTTCCACCTGTACGTGCCATCATTTTTTTCATGCGTGGGCGTACCCAATAACGCCTATGGTGCTTTTGATCTGACTCCTGTGTTGGCCGAGCCCATCTACTGTGTGGTTCTTTGTAGGGACAAAGAACACTATTGGTACCGTGATTGACTTTTAGTACTTGTAGTCCGGCGTACGGTCTACGGATCAACTGCTAACTTCTAATGTGATTTGCCGGGGTTTTAGATGCTCGCCAAGGTTTTTGGGCATGCAAACTTGGGCTTTGCTGCTTTGGATGAGTAGCCCTTGCAATCCACTCACTTGATTACAAGAGGAAACATGGTTGGTGTTCTTGAACTTTGGGATCTTTACGGAGACGTCACAGTATGCCAGAAAAACGACTGGCTTTGCACTGACCGTCGTGGTTTATTAGGCAGCATCTGTCAGTCGTACGCCAATCGCGGCTCGGAGTTGGAAACCGAAAAAGGCATGAACGCGTTCATTTAAGGAACGAGATCTGCGGAGGTGTCTTTTGATACTAATATTTTCGGTCGGACCCGAGAGAAGAATCAGTAACTGCAACAGTGGTTTGATGCCCAACTTACCTCGTAATGACAAAATTGCCGACTGAGATTCCGGGCAAGCCAGATGTGAGCATGGCCGGTTAATTATTCCATCCTTCTTCGTTCTAAGAGGGCACGAGACATTTCGAGTGTTACTGAAAAGTGACCTTTTAGGCATTTGCCAACGATAGGTTCTTGCCTTACGGGCAATACTCTCTTCGTGCCATGCATTGGCTTGCGGAAATACACAAAGGTATGACCTTGCTAAAATAGTGGCAATTACTTTCTTTACAATTAACTTGTTGGAAGTCCAGAATATTAAATATTCAGAGTGGTATTGGAAAAATACCCCCATGTAAGGAGACGAAAACACCAGGCTGTCACGACTGGCACCTCGAACATCACAAATAAAGCTGTCAACCCTATAGATGGGAGCTCCTGGCTGTTTAAATACGAGGAGGTTTGCAAAACCTGTTTATATTTCTTGATTGGATACCTCTTCATCCAGCTTCATTGGCAGCCCCTATAACGACGTTGCAGGAGAAGATGACAAAACTGGGCTTTCAGTTAAGCGTAAGCAAGCTGACCATTAACTTATTTCGACTCTGGCTGTTTGGTTGATTGGCTTGTAGATAGGCCCACCACACCTATTGGAGGATCGGCATTGACATAAACAGTAGAATGAAGGTCACTCCAGGCATCTGAGTTCGGGTCTTTAGACAAGTGCCGGATATCCAGATTTTATTAATGGAAGCTGCGTATTATGTGACCTTGAATAATAGTGACAGTTCCGTTTCCTACGGAGCAGCTCAACTCTCTTACCTTCAGTCCAGACCGTTAAACCAATTCTCTGGGGCGCTAAGTCTCTCACCAACCTCCTAAATTGGGTCGTAATATGATGTGGGATACCCATGTCGTGACGGACGTGGGAATTTACATGATAAAAATGGTAGATGGGTGCTCATGGATCGTCCAACAGGACAAAATCGTCCCGTTATGCCTTGGTGCTCAATCTAGAGCTCCGTCAGCAGCCCACGAGTTCGGCCTATAGCTGTGGCACAATCTTAAGGTGGGCATGGCTGACTGATGACGCCTAGTATGTCAGAACTGGGTACTGTAGTCTCCCAGGTCTTTGTCGGTCATCTCATTTTGCCTATAATAAGAAGTCTCTGTCAGTTTTTTCTTGAGGTTCATTCCTGCAGCACTTTGTGCTGCTTACCCCTTATGATTTGCGACTACCGCGAAGGAGCTTGTTCGATGGCAAACCTTGTGCCATCAAACTGTGCTTTCGGTATACCCGAAACCAACAATCAACTACCAGTGGCATAATCACAGCTGTCTCGGAATATCTTATTCTACGGGATTGGGAGACTTACAGACTTTCACTGCTAGCCGCTTCACTATCTACCACCCGTGGACTAGTCAGATAGCCAGTATCTGGCTCAGTAAGTTCCTCATGTATTTTCGGACACAGGACACTGAAAACAACGTTAATTTTTCTCTCTCGCTCTCACGGGGTGACATCAATAACTTTTTACGATTCTGTCAGGAACCAGAACGTCTGCTTGTGGGCAATACAGAGGGCAAATCTGCTTCGCTGCCGTCCTTTGGGTCTTTCGTGATGATGCACTGTACGCCTGATTGAGTAAACTATGACATTAGCGCCAATCTTCCGGCGCTAATGCCGGGGCGTAGTTACAGTGTTCTTTCTTTTCAGAGAGCTTGATAATTACTTGCTTCCTAGAGGAATATTTCTTTAGAGAATTTGGTACTCTTCATGATAGGATGACTAAAATTGACTTTAGCCGACTACGTGTCGATATCAGCCAATGATGTCCTGACCTCAGGCTCTGTGTCCAAAGTTTGAACTCCGGGGCAGTTGATCATAGAGCAGCTACCACACTAACAGTTCACTTTTTCTCGGCTGAGATCAGGAATACGCGATCAAATTGGACAGAAATTGATATTTACGTTTTGATTTGGAGCTGACAATAAAAAGTATGAATGGAAAATATAAGTTCTACGAGATTACGGGTTTGAAATTCCTTTGTCTGATGGAGTGAATACTCTCAGGAGTGCACTCATGCAGATGGTAGTCCTAATCAAATGTGACTGGCGGTACTTCACTAACATGACCTGTTTACGGATAAAATACGGACTCTTCCTTTTTCACTGGAACTCTTGTCAAGAACTCTTGCTGGCGGCCCACAGCTGTGCACCTCCAAATGACTTTTAGGGGGGACCATCTGAGCCCATGGTCCTTTGGTCACCAGGCCAGACGCCCTACTAGTCAGATCATACGATCGCATACTGCCGGTTTCGATTAGAAATAATAAAAATTAGTTGAGAATGACACTCACCGGTTCAGCCTGGTTTCAGGACAAAATGAAGGCATTTCATAGTAGCTTTGGGCTCCCATCTAGTACCCGCTCAGATGTCTGTCTGATGGGGAACAAGGGAGGCTTAAGTAACTGATTTGTGACTTATTTCAGTCATGACCGGGTTATGCACAAAACTCAGGCAATAGGAATACACAATAATCAATTATGGCCACTGGCGGGAAATGAACATGAAATCCAAGGCACAACGACACGACGAGTGCTTCGCCGAATGGATACAGCGGCGACGTGTGCAACACCTACCGCACTCTCTATCTATCTTCCATCAGCCACCTTGCTCTGACGGCACGATAAAGCCATAAAGACTAAGGCGACGGTAGCTTATATAAGCAACTGAAGCCACCAATAACCCCAGGCTCGTGCAACACGAGACCGGTGGTAATAATGGTTTTACGGGTGAGGCACAACAAAGGACAAGTAAAAGCATGAACACAATAAAAAAATCCATCAAAAATATGTATCCAAGCCTCTAATTAGCAATTAAATTGAGTGCGATAGTTAAAAAATAAACAAAAACTAACTAAATAAATAAAAGGTATTTGGAAAAACGGCAGAGCGAAAATGTGGTAGGTGAGGCAAAAGTGGGAAGAACAACCAATGGGAATGAAGAACAGCGCGTTCCAAGCAGACCAATTGTGAAAAATTACTGTGAAGTGATGAAATGCACATGGACGCTAGAGAAGCAATGAAATTGCAAGCAAATGGACAAGAAGGCGGTAAGGGAAATAATTTTAACAGCATTTATTTTTCCCTAAAGTAAATTAAATAAAAACCTGCTGTAAAAAATAAATGAACAGTATTTTGAAGTAAACTGAATGCGTTTTGTCTACAAAATAATGAAACTGTTAATTAAGTGTGAAAATTGAAAGGAAACGTAATGAAAATATATTTAAGGGATATTTCCAGTTAGGAAGTAGTTTACGGATAGTGTAAGAGAAAACTTATATGTGTTTTTTAGTTTAAATTGTATACCAATATCAGAAACTACCATGAATAGAGGACAACAACAAAGGGAATATATGACTACAATCAAATAAATAACAGAAGTTACAGATCGACAATGACAATGAAATCGAGTAACCGGCTAAGGGCCCGTGTGTCTCAGTGTGTGCCGTCTCGTAATAACCATTTACTAAAGTTTTCCATGTAGGGATGTACAATGAGGTGAGCTGGACGTTTTCAATAAACGTAGTAAATCAAGGCGTTCGCATGGGTAGGAGGAAACCGTTAACAGATGCCGGGAAAGTGCAGCTTTTGCACTCTAACAGAGGTAAACTGAATTCAAAACGACCTGTGAGGTGTACGGACAGGGAAAAAGTTCAGTCTTAGTGTTATCGGAGAATCTATTAGATGAAAGAGTACACGTTTGAGAGAAGGAACATTAGGCAAACGCGGAGGAATCTAGGAAATAATTAACCAAACCAAGCCTACTAAACCAAATAGAGTAGTTAGTCGTGTATATTAAAACTAAGTGGCTTATACAACCTATCTTTACCCAGAGTTGAATTGAACCCCACCGAAATGGCTCACAAACGCAATAAGAGTATCTACACATACAACACATGAAATGGTTATTTAGCTGGTCTCAAATATGTGTCACTGGAGTTGGTTTTGCTTTTATATAGCTTCTCTCAGGGAATGTCCGGTTAGCGATGCGAAGTTGACGTAATGCATGTAGACCTTTTGCGCGCGAGACCTTTAAAAATAGGATCTTTTTCACGGAGTTAAATTCAATGTCAAATTCCGCACACCTAGTTCATCCAAATTGGCATTTGTATTCCAATCATTTTGGTTTTTCAAATTCTGGGTACTAAATTTTCACTCTGATTTGAATGAGGGTCAATGCTTGTATCATGGAATCCAAGCCAACAACTTACTATGGGTTCAGAAAGACGTTTAGAAACATCCATCTCGGTATTCATCTTAAGGTATGCGAATTCAAAAAGACAAAAGTTCTTAACAATAAAAAGTAAGCGTACTTTTTTACCACCTGCTTCTGCTTACTACAATGAACAGGTTCCGGAAGGACTGGAACTTTTCATTTAATCCACAGGAGCAGAAATGAAAGGTATAAATGCAATATCAGCTAAATTTGTAAAATAAAATAAGGCAAATGAATAAGGTTAACCGCCTATGGCATGGGAGAGTGGAGCATGAGACATGCTGCCCAACATCACCACGCTAGCGCCGGTTTCGTGAAGCCTCTATAGTCTAGGAAATAAAAACTCCTTATGTCTCCTGCGGCTCGGGGACTGAAATGCATGGCACACTTTAAAAAGGGCCTGAGGACCTCTCAATTATTCCAACCGGCAAAAAAACCTTTCAATTCAAAAAACCAGTCTACGAACAAGGCAGTCCTCCAGTGTTTGGCCGCACATAATCTCCTTGCTGCAGCACCTTAAGTTATTAGGGAAGACCCTAGCCCCTAGGACCTTCTGATCCGGTTCCGTATGACAAGAGAAGAAGTGTGAGGTCAGTTGGGAGGATAGTGTATGTTGTACAGAACTATCGGAGAAGGGGTTGGCATCCCTACGAGGACATGGCCGGCGCGAGGGCGGTGTCCCAAGTGTAAGACGTTGCGGAGCCGTGACAGGGCCTCCAGTAAGGTCGTGTGCGAGTCAGCCTTCAAGAGGATTGTCCGGTTTGGATAGCCAGGACTGGTAAGGACCAGACAGCTGCTGGTGCACATGTACATGCAATCGCAAGAGGTTCAGCGTTCAATATGGGCACGGAGTTGGGTCACTACTGTCTAATCCCTGCTCAAGCACGCGGTCGCAGAATGACCAGGTCGGGTTCTCTGTCCCCACGGTCGCATATAAGGCTGATTACTTACTCCGTTCACAGATTATTCGAGAAGTGACACTATATGAATTCATCTTGGATCCAGGTTAATCCAAAGAGCCAGCTTCGATAGAATCCCCCCTGTCTGGCTGTCAGCACATGTTGGGGGTTTGCCGATGCGGGATTGCTGTGATAACTTGACACCACTTCACTGGCTTGCGCTAAACGTATTTGCAGTGCCTGTCGAGGCTGAAAGTAAACGTGCATTATGCTTCCGTTGGTGTGGATAGGTTCAAAACCATATATCACAGCATATGACGTCGAAATACGCAGAAAAGTTGCCCTTTCCATCCGCTGATTCCAGTGGCAGAAGATTGGCGGACGAAGTTGACGTCCGTCAAACAGCAAAAGGCTTATTAAACGGATAATTCACTTGGAAGACTTACCTTGTAGAAGCTTTATGTCTAGTCAGCAATATCCCACCGCCATCCCCTCCCAAAATCCAAACTTTAAAAGGCCTGCTGCGGAGAGGACGGCTTAAGTGCAGGCTTCTGGGTGCTTTGGGGTAATTCAAGTGTTTTTTCTGCCAAACAAAAGTGCTAACCCCGCAGTTTAACTCGACGTCCTCATGGGATGCAGGCCTACTTACAGAAGAATTACTTACGACACCGCAAGAAAAAAGTGAGTTAGACAATTCCCTACCGACTCCCGAGGACAGAGCTAAGGATGTCGGCTGCAAGCTCTCCCAAACCCGTGGTCAAAATACTACTGAAAACAACTTGAAGCGTATCCGGGTGCCATCCGCGCAACCGCAGTCGTCAGACGTGCACAGGCAAAGACCACGATTGGTTTGACGAACCGTGTCAATTGATCTCCCTGAGCTCTAAATGCGCAAGATCTTCATGAGCAAAACCACAGCTCAAAGCGAGTTCCCGTTCTTTCAGTGCCGCTTACAAGGGTAGCAACGACTGAGGGTGGCCAAACACGGCTGATTAACTACCGAAGCAGGTGTCGTATTGAAATGAATAATTTCCTTGTTTCCTTCAAGGCCGCCTTAGGCAACCAACCTACCAGAATTGCGCAGTTTCCCAGTTCAAAAGGAAGGTTCCATGGGCGGAGAAATGGCAGACTCTGGAGTGGGCGATTGCGCACTTTTGGCAAGTAAAAAACTGACCATCTGTATTCTGTGAGGAAATCAACCCCTCAAAGGAAATATAAAGGAAGGAGCCAGCGTTGTGCTATAGCCGTCTCAACTGAACTTCATATTAAATATTCAAGAGGGTTAATTCTGTTCATACAACTCAGAGGAAGCCAGCACCTTCGAGGGTTTCACAGGAATGATCTATGATGACTACCGAGACTATTTGGATTTCATAAATAGGTCATACTGCTGTTGAGACAGCTGCAAGATGGCATGATCGCAAATGTACCAACAATAAAAGGATGGGGGAGCTTGTTTGCGTCATCGTCCAACTCTCTTAAGTCACATGTTCTCCTCGATGTTGATAGATACCTGCGATGATAATCTGCCCCGCATCGGCAGTGTCTAACGAGCCGAAGACAACCTATTTCACATTCACCGCTCAGACGAAACAAACCCAGTAGTGGAGAAATTACATATTAGCACGCGCGCGTGGCCGAGCACTTTAGATGTGCCTTCAACAGAATCTCTACATGTTGCTAGGGCTTAGTCAGTAGACTTTTTAATTTGAAGCCTAATACCGCTCATCTCAATGTTGGCTATTTCTGCAGGAAACAGTCTAAGATGTGCGATAGACGTAAACTGGAGCCTTAATTGCATGAGAAAAGGAGACATGAAAACAAATTCTAAAAGATGTCAAGGTTATAGCTGCCTTCCTGACTCATATGGAAGCCCTCGACAGGGTTGAAAGGAAATGGCCTCTGGGAATTGCTGACACAATTTCGATGCCATAAAGAGTTCACGTTGATTGTCGCACGACGGCGTAATGAGATGATCGAACGCGTGATGTACACTCAGAAGGTTGTACCGGATCAACTTGAAGGAAGCAGATGTGTGTCATGGCCTTCTCCGTTCCGGCCTCATGTTCTTAGCGACAATGGTAGACGCCTACCGAGAAAGTCAAACAGACAGTGGCATTAAATATCAAAGCAATTGGAAACTATTCAACATCCATCTCGTATAGGTTGACACAAAGACCTACAGTTTTCGGATAAATTAGCGTCTCCTCGTCAATGACTACGCATTTTATACCACAGTAGAGGCGGGCGTGGAGTCAACTCAGACCTATCCGCTTCCAGATGCGTCAAACTTGGACGAACCATCCACACGCGGACGGCGACTGTCATGCAAAAAACTACACCAACTATCGCACACACTGAGGTCACGCTAACTGCTAACGATAATCTGCTACCTATCAGTGGCAAGCCTGTACTCCTGTGTTAGCAGGACCACTTCATGGAACATTGAATTCGACAAGGAGGATGAAGCACGAATCTCTAAAGCCAGGCGAGCCATCGCCAGGCTGCAATACGCAGTCTGTAATCGACGTGACACGCCCTCTAAATGAAACTCAGTGTGTACATGGTGTCATATGGACAGCGCTACTCAACGGCGTGGAGGTCTGGACTACTAACCGAAGCCGGCCGAGGAAGATAGACTAACTCTCATGTAAGCTGACTTCATAGGAAGTTAATAAAAGCAAAGTGTAGCAGGAACGGGTTATAATCAATTACGTCTAGGAGTCGCTTGGCACGCTGGATTAGGTGGACGCAGATCCAAATATGACGGAGTACCCTCATTGTGAATATGACTGATGAGCATGTGTTCAGTAGACCTGGCTATGAACATTCATGGATAAGATAACCAAAGATTATGTCACAAAAACGCATTAAAACCCCTCAAGTGTCTTCAAATTAACCAAAAAATGGGAAAATACCAAAACTGTGCTGGCAGGCAATTGAACAGCGGATAACTAGGGTGGATGAAAAGTGATTATCAGGTGGGGGCGCAAAAAATTCTGTAAACCGACTTTGTGAACGTTCTATCCTTGCAAGTATGTCCTCACTATAAACGCCAGAACTGATTCCATCGAAGGCCTTCGCGTTCGTCGTACCGCAAGCACAACTAACCCAACCCGCGTGCCTATTCGCTCATACACCCTCACACACGCACTACAGTTCGACCGTCATAGTCCGACGAGGTTCACCGTGTGCTCCACAGGATGTTGGTGTATGGACGGTGACTTGCGCGCGGATTAGATTATATTGAGAGTAGACTTGGACTGCATCTACAGCAGTCACTCCCCCCCCCCCCCCAGCCTGGGTCCGATGTCATGAACAAGTCAAAAAGACCGGAGGCGGGTTTGGGCGTGGCGTGGCGTGGCGTGAGCCTGCACCTACGCATGCCATCGCTCACCCGTCCGCATTCGGAAGGTGTTATGGGACTGTGATTCGAATAACGCCTGCCTTTCCCTGATCTAAGCCCTCTTGTTGGTTCAGCGCATCTACAACGCGGTCCATTTAGGGTGTTGCTAACCAAAGTAGTATCCACCAGTCATAGTCACACCGTCGCTTGCACTCAGCCTCCGCATCGACTGTTGCGTTCACATGCACCCATAGTGAAGTCACCCATCCTTCATGCACTAGCAGTGTACTGGATTTTGTAACATCGATAATCACAGGCACATAATCATATTTGCGTGAACAGAAACCCCAAAGCCCGTCAGCCACCCGTGCACAACAGTTTGCCAGGCTCAGACTGGCCGCAGATAGGAGGGGAATGGAGGATAGAAGGGGGGCGATTCTGTGGTACCTCTCTACATTTAAAATCGGTTAAATTCTGACTATAATAACTCTGGCGTGTTTTAACATCCGGGACGCGCACAAAGGCATTTCTTTGAGGGCTCTCAGTTGGCAGTTCATTTCCGCCCCTTCCTGACTAGGGTGAGGTTGTCATATCTCCTTTTTACTGTGACCGTTATGACGCCTTACGCCCAGATGATATGCCAGTCGGTGAGTGACATGCGTTTTACGTTAGCCACTGCGTCTATTTTCCTCCCCAGTGGGCTTGTCTGGGACAGATCACCAGCAACAGTGTGACCAGCACAGCCGGTGCTCAATCTCTAAGCTCCTCACTAGAAACGAGCAAGCATGCGTTGGGCCAGGCAGGAAACGATAGCAGTTCTGGTTTGGATTATTATCAGCTGATTTGACAGCTCCGTGCGACTAAGAACAAAAGATCAGGTCCAGCTGTTTTTGTGCGATCTGACACCCGTAACTGAAGCCAATATGGAAGGAGTTTGGAATCGAGTGATGCATAGCACGAATTGAAGTACTCTTTGGCTTCCTCAACCAACATGATTGCACCTTATCGTCGAACTACTGCATAAATCGTGATTCAAGCAGATGCAGTGTGAAGCCACGATGATAAAAATATACTCGCGCGCAAGCCAATGCCTCGCCCCATGCCTTCGAAACACTGGTTGACCTAATCGCTTCTCGCAAGTGTACTATCGTCCTGTGTGTAAAAGCCGCTTGCAAAATTGGGCGTTTTATATCGTTGGTAGCTGAACCTTCCTAAGCCGATAGTCGGCACTCTTCGTCTAAAATGTGGCCCTTAATATGCAATATGGCAGTTTGCCTAGCGATCGGAGTGAGACGACTAGTGGTATTTGATTACATTCTCCTGTGTTGGCCCCATGCACCCTTCACAACTTCATCAAATCCCACAGCGCCCTCATTAACGGAATCGACGCAGTGGCATTCATATCAAGACAGTGGTCGACGCTGTCTGCGAAGTCATTCAGCTGGCTCCTGGGGCTTCAGTTTACGGTCTTCCATGCCGAAATATCTTGCATCAAGCTCATTCGCTTTTCTGCCTTCTGGCACCGCATACGAAGAGGCACCTTAGGAATTATCTTTGAACCTAGCCAGAAATAACTTTATCAGAGTAGTTTGTATTAAATTAGAGAGCAGACCAATTCCAAATTGATTTTAGCAATGTCAAACCACACAGGGTTCATTTTCGGGAATTAAGTTAAAAGGCATTTTATCGACAAAGACTGGTAAGATCTGCTAGTAATACGCTCAGTACGAGCTTTCTCGTCTACTGGAATACTTCCGAAGTTGTCGGTTTAACCTCCGGTAAAACTGGCTTAAGTTCATTTAGTTCCAGCAGTTCGCGGCAAAACTGCTCCTATTTTGGTTGATCTCGGTGGTACGCGTATGCATCTCAACATATGTCTTTAGCAGGAGATCACTAAGTGATGTTGGCACCTCATAGTGCGTATTCGAGAGAACCGAATAATTCCTTCATTTATTCCTATTTTTGTACTTCTACCCCTTTTGCATATGCTCACTGCAAAAACTTTTAATATGTTCATCGAATGATGATCTTCTTGGCACCAGGAAGCTTCTAAACAACGGAATTTTTTGCTAAGAAACACAACTTATGTAAAAAAAACAAAACCCATACCTACATGGAAATCCTGATAACAGGTAGGAAAGCGTATGGGAGCATCACTAAACCAATGATATTGGAAAAAAACACAACTGCTGTGATAGCAACGCAATGTTACAGGGCTAAAATTCAGGGCAAGTAAGTTACTGAAACCAAAAGTAGTATTTAAGGCATTTAAAAAACGCAAAATACTACCACTCAAGGAACACGTCTCCTAGACATGCTTGTTCACACAAATCCCGAAGAATATATCATTCGGAATATAAATACCCCTGTGTTGTTAAAAGATGCGTGGAAGAAAGTAAAAGCCTCGTGCAATCTTGGCGCAGGTCATCGGCATTCACCAGGGCAGTTAAACAACTTTACAAATTCAATGCTGATAGGATAGAGTGTTTATTGACAGACCTAACGCTTTATTATTTTTCCATTCAAATTAAGCCGCATACTTTTGCCGTACCTGGAACGACTCCGAGTTGGTAATCTCTTTTGAGGGGGTCTGAAACCATACAGTCTTAATTTTACCGCAATACACAGTTTTTTTGGGATAACTGTGACCTGAAGAAAAGAAAATAATCGAGGCATGGCACTTTTGTTGTTACTATTCCACTTCGTGACCCAAATATTTACCTTCTTTATACAGTGTCCTTCTCCATTTAAGGTGTTTTTAGAAAATGCAAAATGATCTTTCAACAGCCTGCTGAACTTGCAGCCATCTTGAAACGTACATACTTGCTCTGCTGGCGTTTGTCTGCCGAAGAACGTAGCCTCTAATTTTTTTCTAAACGAATCTGGTCCTCGATACCTTTAACTCATGAACATCCTACTCTTTTCCTTACTCCGGTAAGTGCAAGATAAGATTTCCCATTGATAATTTGAAAGCCATACAGTTTTGCGTTAACGTGTGTTTCACTGCGTTGAAAACCATACTAGTCATAAATCATGCCAAGTTCTTGACGCAGTTAGAAAACTGCTGTTGTAGGCTGGAAGAACTATACATCCTAAAAGTGTCCTCCTAGAAGCAAACATCCTCGGCAGACAAATGAACTTTTTCATACAGCAGAACAATGCCAATGAAGAGGTTCATATGAAAAAAAAACGCTTGCACCCCAACATCACAACAGTTAAATTATAACCTATGAGGAGGTTTAAATTAATTTTATCGAATTGCCCCCGGTGGACAGAGGCTTTTATGCAGCGGTGTGCAGGCCCCACTTATCGTGAATGCTGCCTACGGCTCATCCAATTAAAGTGCATCTCGATCACTTCCGAAGGAGAGGCGCTATTTTTTTTATCGTGCTAAGACGAGGTGCGCATTGAATGCCCTTTTAACGCTCGACTAATGTATGGCTCCTCGTTCTCATAAGTGCACAGTCCCTCGCTGCGTGTTTCTCCATAAACATGCCCTGCACATGAAAACATGTGCAGGTGTGTATGTTCGTGTGTGTGGGATGATAGCCCCTCTCCCAAACGGGCCACGTGGTAGATGCGTTGGACCTACACGGAGGCCATATTAGGGCACGGCAGGCGTTATTCGGGTTACGATTCCATAACAAATGCCGAACATGGGGTGGTGTGGTGGCACGCCAAGGGTGGCTATAGCCTAGGGGTCCCGGCCGTGCCAGCCACCTGCATACGGTGGACATCGTCTGACTTCGACGGTCGAACTATCGTGTGGGAAGAAGCATGAGCTACATTTGGGTGGCCTTTGAGTAAGAAAGGAAATTAAGGAAAAAATTGTGGTTTGGTCACAATCTTCACTTGTAGTTCATGGGATATTTTGATGTGTTAATTTTTTTTACAAAAAGCTACGTCCGCGTACGCTGTACTCGGATGACAAAATGTGTGTTTGATCTAACTTCTGCAAACTTTAAAGTGACTGGAGTTGCCTGTCTCTTCAGACTGTACTTTGATAATATTCCGAAATAAATAATTTTGTTATCTATAAACGTAAAATTTATTAGTTTCATATATTTTCTAGGTTGATAACTAACAAAGTAAATGTTAGGAATCTTAGCTAGTTATTGGGATCATTGTATGCAAACGCAATTTGGCGTAGATGCGCGTTACTTGTTTATTAGAGTGGCAGGGATAGTCTTGTATACAAGTGTTTATATATATATATATATGAAATGGAACCGACAAAGACAAGGGAGACCGGAATGGCCATTTCTGGCTTATTAGCCGTCATCAGCCAGTCATACCCAATCCCAAGTGTGGCACACCTGGGATTCGAACCCGCGACCTTTGGTATTTAAGTCGAACGCTCTACCATTGAGCCACGGGCTCGTTGTTTTGTCGGTTGTGATCGGGAATATGATGATAGTGTGGGGCTCACCGATCTGCTTAAGGAACATGTATGTTCCGTTGTGCCCTGGAGCTCAGACTAGAGCTCTCGCAGGCGGTCGCATAGCGACGTGTAGCATATGATGAAATGGAACCGACAAAGACAAGGGAGACCGGAATGGCCATTTCTGGCTTATTAGCCGTCATCAGCCAGTCATACCCAATCCCAAGTTTGGCACACCTGGGACACCTGAGCTCCAGGGCACAATGGAACATACATGTTCCTTAAGCAGATATATATATATATATATATATATATATATATATGGTAATAAACGCTCAAAGATTGGTTACAGAACTCAATCTTCCCGTTGTGCCTTGAGTCTAACTTACAAGCTGGCTGAATGAAGACGGCTAATAAGCCAGAAATGGCCATTCCAGTCTCCCTTATCTCATCGGTCATGCAATCCTTCAGATAGAAAAATATATATAGTTGAAGCGAAAATTTGCAGTTCAGAAGTCGGAACAGCCATTTGGTCAGATTGAATGTGGGTGTTCCGCGCAGAGATATGATGGGTTGAAGTGGATCATCATGCTTGTGTACTTTGGGCAGCCCATAGAATCTCGCCATGTCTAAATCTGTAGGTGTTATTGTCAGTCGTTCAGCTTTTGAGATGGCCCCGTTACTCTGCCAACTAGCGATTGTCGCGTTGATTTTTGCCACTAGCTTCTTCATCGGATCTCCATCGCGCCTGAGGTAGGCATGATGGTCATCGAGTAGAGCGTTGGCCTTCCGGAGGAATTCCGAATTATCGAGTACTACTGTGGAACGTCCCTTGTCGGCTGGCAGTATCACGATGCTCCTGTCAGCATTCAGTGTCCTGAGGGCATCCTGCTCCATTCTTGGAATAGCCACACGTGGTTTGCGTGTCATCAGTAAGAACGTAACTTGTTGTCTGATGAGGTGCTTTGTATCGTCCGCCTCTTGAGAGTGTTTTAAGACCGATTCAGTGGTGGCCACAAGATTAACTGGATCAGCATCCACAGTGTTGAAGAATGCTTCATGTTTTAGCACTTAAAACTGTACCGGTGGCAGTTCTTTGGAGGATAAATTGTGGACCAGCGTCTCGTCGTGATCTTGTGTGGTGGGACTTAAATTTTGGAATTTAACTCTCAGCTCCATATCTCTTCTAGATCGCAGTTCTCTGGCTCGATTGTTGATTACTCGGTCCAGCAGTGATACACCGTTCTCTCCTATGAGCTCTAAACACTTCGGAATAATCTGGCTCAAAACTCTGCGATATTTTTGCAGCCTCCCCTGGCAGTCCTGGATAAGAGCACGGGTTATTCGCCTGCCATGTTGCATCACCCATTGCTTCGCCAGCGTTGTGTCCACCGGTGGCTTGTAGGACAGGCTTTTCGGTAGCACATGGTTGTCGAGGCATCTGTGGAGAAATTCGATTTGCGCGTACGTTGAAGACACGCTAAGGGCAAAGATTTCCCATCGAAGTGCTGACTCTAGCGCTTCGCGCCCGAAAATATGGCTAATTGAAGCGAAAATGCGCGTCCCCGGACATAAATCACGGGAAAAATATGTTCAATATCCTGACGTTTCATAATCAAATAAGATTCCATCGTCGGAGGTGGGTGTGGTACGGCGCGTCACGGTATTTATGGGTTCCGAACATGCTGGCACTACAGCTATTCGTGCAGGATGCACTGCAGTGGGTGGGGGGGGTGGAGTTAATAGCTGTCCTGCTGGTCAGTGCTTTTTTTTCTCCCTCGTCTCTTCCGGGGCTGTGTCGGGTTGGCAAGGGTCATTGACCTCATCTGCATTGCCCGCGTTTGTTGTCTCGGACCCGCATATCTGGTTCCCGTCCCTCGTTTGCATCTGTCCGTGCGCGTCTCACCGATGGTTACTGAGTCGTTACCGGTGTCTCCGTTCCTATCGGGTTTGAGACCCCCATCGTCAGTGTTCGTGCGCAAACTATGTTCACCTGCGTCCGTGTTCACGCTTGACCGGAGTTCTTGCTGGTTTGCGTTCTCCGCAGTTATCCCATCGAATGCGTTGTTGTGTGGCATAGGTTCGCTCAGACCTGTGTTCTGGCTCGGTATGCGTTTGCTTGCGACAGCGACCGGTCTGACTCCTTGCCTGCGATTCTGTTGATTGAGTCGCACTCGTAAGGCCTAATAGGCCGCTGGGAGAATCGTACAGCGGTTAATGGAAGATAATAAGGTGTGCAAGGCTTCGAGTGTTTCTCTGGCTGTTTGGTCGATACCTCGGCCTAGGATTTCGGCGTCCTGGAAAGAAAATGTGTGTCCAGAGGCCTCACAGTGTTCCGCCTCTCAACGAGAGCTGATCCATCCTTCTTACGGCCCTTTCGTGCTCACTCAAGCGGGTCTGTAGTCACTTGCCGGTCTCTCCGGCATACATCGCCTCACAGGAACCGCACTGAACACGATAGACGACATTCGCCGTTTCGCCGCGTGACAGGGAGGCCTTGGGTCTCATGACCAGACGTCTTATTGTCGTCTCAGGTCTGTGGGGCGACACCGATCCCCAGTGGTTGTACGAGACGAGCAACAGCTTCAGATAAGTTCTCGATGTATGGCACTGCCCGCCACACTTTCGGTTGTTCTATCGCTGGTCTTATAACTTGCCTCGGTCATCTGCTGCGTTCTATGTAGTTACGAGGATAAACGTTGGAGTGGAAAATTCGTTGAAGAGATTAGGCTACTGTGGTGCTTACCAATCTGGTTACGGAGAATACTCGTCCCGTTGTGCCCTGAGGCTGAATTTTAGAGCCGAAATGGAGATTTCTGGTTTATTAGCCGTCATCAGCTAGTCATACCAATCCCAGATATGGGAAACCTGAGATTCAAAAACGCGACCTTTGGTCATCGAATGTAACACTCTAATATTGAGCCACGGGCCCTTTGCCCTCTCGGTTGTGCTCGGAAATAGAAATAAGGACAGTGTGGTACCCATCGATCTGGTTATGGAGCATACTCGTCTCGTTGTTCCTTCGCAGGTTGGAATCTCAGGTGATCAACACCTGCGATTGAGCATGACTGGCTGAGGCCTATCAATACGTCAGAAATATATATATGGTAAGTAGGCGCTCACCGACCAGTTACAGGACTCACTCGTCCCGTTGTGCCTTGGGGCTAACTCTCGAGCCCCGCCAGCAGCCGCAACGCAGCTAAGGATATAGGCAGAATAACATGACCCACAAAGACAAGGGAGACTGGAATGGCCATTTCTGGCTTATTAGCCGTCATCAGCCAGCCGTACCCAACCCCAGGCGCTGCGGCGCCCGATGCTCGAACTCACTGCTGCCTTACGGCTGCTGGCGGGGCTTGAGAGTTAGCTCCAAAGCATAATGGGACGAGTGAGTCCTGTAACCGATCGGTGAGCGCCCAACTACCATTGTTAATATTCCCGATCGAAACCGGCAAGACAACGAGCTCGTGGCGCAGTGGGTAGAGCGCTGGACTTCTGCCCAACGAGGTCGCGAGTTCGAGGCTCGAGCACCGCAGCGCCTGGGGTTGGGTATGGCTGGCTGATGACGGCTAATAAGCCAGAAATGGTCATTCCAGTCTCCCTTGTCTTTGTCAGTCATGTTATTCTGCCTATATATATGGAAAAGATAAGACAATCGCTGGGGAAGAATCTTTACTAATCTGACGTTTCACAACAGAGGAAATATATGGTTTAAGTACGTCCTTTTTGCTCATTTCTGATAGGTTCACCTGGCTCCTTCTCACTGACCCTCCCCTCGTGTGCAAATGGCGCCTGGCGGTCTCGTATGGTACTGGCAGGTCGATGCTGCCGTTGATCAATTGAGCGTCTGATTGCCCGGTATCGAATATATTTCTCACCAGTTTACTTTCGGTTTGGCCAAGCAGTTGGGCACCATCAAATTCGAACCGATGATTGTTTTCCAGACTATGCATAAAAACGTGCGATCGTACATCATTTCGCTTTACATCTAAGGTAGGCTCGTGCTTGCGCTTTCTCGGTTGTTTTTCAGTCATGCCGCAGTAATTGGCCAGACAGTCTAGACAGTTGATGAGGTAAATAACGCCTTACGTGTCCGTTGGTGGTAGCTGGCTCTTGGCTGCCTGAGTGGCCTCAGACCGGTATCCAACGCTCAGGTTTAGTGGTATTAGCACACTTCGGAGATGTACCTGCGGTAAAACAAGACAGGGAGGATTTCAAGTCTTAGTTTTTTTCTCGCCGTCAGTCTTCATTTGCGTTTGATTACGAAGCTACGTGGATACCCTTTGGCAAGGAAGAGGCAGCGCTTCTCTTGGCTTCCCCTTAGCGTCACGATGTAGGATGAAAAAGATGTCCTTGACGTAGCGCATCCAGAATTTTGGCTTGCAGGACTGAAAGACACGTTTTCAGTTCTTACAAGACCGCCTCCTCTAGGTGACCGGAGATCGGTGATCCCATCTGAGCTCCCTTGATTTGCCCGTAAATGCAACTGTTAAACTTGAAGTACGTGCGTAGGCAGTAGTCCAGTAGGTCTATTGTCTGCCTCTATTTAAAAGATTTTCGCTCTTCATCGTACCACCTGCCCCGGAGTTCATTGAATACTCTCGTGAGCAAATTTTTAGAGATGGAGGTGAATAGGGAGATGACGTCAAAGGATACCATTATCTCGTCGGGAGGCTATTTTTACACCTACGAGTTTTTCCAGGAAGTGCGTTGAAAATGCAGCTGTGTTTTGATGCTTCTGTCAGCTTCTTAATATATTTGGCAAGCCATTTCGTAGGTAGGTATGCCTTTCAGTGCTACGATAGGCTGCAGGGGAACATTCGGCTTGTGGATTTTAAGTAAACCATAGAAACGCGCTAGGGTGGTATCCTGTGGTTTCATTCGTCTCCAAGCTTTTTTCAGATATTGCCTTTTGGGTCCTCATCTGATTCTGGCTTTCTTGATTTTGCCTGCCAGTGTTTTCAGTGGGTCAGAATCGATTACCTTATATGACGGGCTGCCGGTACCGTACTCCATATTTAGGTACTACCTAAAAGCTCAAACACGTTTTGGCCGGCCTGGGTGTGTGCCAGGAATTCAACACAAGTGACCCTGATTTTTGTTAAAAGTTATCGCAGAGGGGTGCATTTGGTTGTTATGGCTATTATCCCGAAACACAACTGCAGTCGAGCCACTAGAAAACAGCTTCGTCATCCAGACCAAAAACACTGCAAGTGAAATCAAATGTGAAGTCCATGACTGTTTGCTTTTTCCGACATAAAAGGAGTCATTCAAGTTGACTCTGTTCCTAATGTCATCACAGTGCAAGAGTATTACTAACTGCAGTTGCTGAGGCGATTGCGAAGAGATTTAGCATTTCCTCGTGGTCCGTGTATCCATGGATTTCCTCGGTCTTGTGCTCCACCCATACGTTGCACATCTCCCTGTGGCTGTTGCTGCAACATGAAGCGGCATCTAAAGAAGGCCAAGTCCTTTTTCTCTCTGTACAATGGTGTAGGCTTTGTTTTGCCGATTCTTCTTGGCGAGTAGTTTGTTGACTTCTGCCTCGTTGTCAACAAACCAGTCCTGGTGCTAAAGATGGACGCTACCGAGGACGTTGAAGACGGTGGCTTGAATGAATTTTCACCATTTTCACAATTCCATCTTGAGGATAGAGGCTGCAATTCATCCAGGTACTGAGTCAAACGATTTCTGAAATCTAAGCCACGACCGGTCATAGATGGTGTAGCCTGTAGTGGAAACAATAAGGAGATTTCTTTGGCTGCATTTATTTGTTCTTGTGTGTCTTATCACGAGACTTTCAGTGGATATTCTACCAGATTTCGACTGGGAATATGACGCGACTTACGGCAGTTTTAGCTTGGGTGGCTGAAATAGGTTATCTACCAGCAGTCTTAAGGTAGATCGGAGTGAATAGTTCCATCCGTACCTAGAGCCCTTGGTGTAGTCGATGGTTTTCAAGATATCATTCTACCTCTTAGGTAGATCAACTGCAATGCCAAATAATGCATACACTTCCTTTTCTTCTTGCCAGTAGGCTGAAAACGGGAATTAATAAGCAGGTAAGTTATATTCCTATAGAGTGTCTACTTATTAAATTAAGGTAGCTTGACATACGATATCTACAATCCCTAATGCCCATTAGCGTTACCCGCGCATTCGTCCTTTCCTGCCTGATTGGCGCCCTGTTGGTCAAGTTAATGCACATGAATTTGAATTTGAATATATATATATATATATATTAAAGTAGAACCGACAAAGACAAGGGAGACCAGAATGGCCCTTTCTGGCTTCTTAGCCGTCATCAGCCAGTCATACACAATCCCAAGTATGGACCACCTGTGATTCAAACCCGCAACCTTTGG
Organism: Schistocephalus solidus; assembly: GCA_017591395.1. Classification (NCBI taxonomy): domain Eukaryota; kingdom Metazoa; phylum Platyhelminthes; class Cestoda; order Diphyllobothriidea; family Diphyllobothriidae; genus Schistocephalus; species Schistocephalus solidus. The sequence goes on along the minus strand of WEDG01000417.1, from coordinate 10,492 downwards.
TAATCGAATCCCAGTTGGTCCACACTTGGGATTGGGTATGACTGGTTGATGACGGCTATTAAGCCAGAAATGGCCATTCCGGTCTCCCTTGTCTTTATCGGTTCTACTTTAATATATATATATATATATATATATATATATATATATATATATATATATATATATATATATATATATATATATGTCCTCGTTCAACAAAAATAGCTGATGGGTCACTCCATACATCAGTTTATCGCAAAGAAACCTTTTCCGATGCCATCCTACACTCTCACAAATGGAGTTTTGTCTACAGTCTTTCAAATGGAGCCAAAACACACTGCTCTGATGAGGAAAGTTATCAGGCAGAAATTAAATACTTGTTTTAGTTATTCTCCAAATATGGATACCCATGCGACTTCATGCATCAATGTCTGAAGCGACAAGAAGTCAAACAGAAAGGTATTTCGAACAACCTGGCCACTCATGCACCAAAACCAATGTCCTGGCGAACTCTTCCATACGTGAAAAATATATCCGAACTTGTCGAAAGACAACTAAGAAAACATCAAATACATGTAGCCCACCAACCAGCATCTACCTTACGCTCACAGCTTGTAAGCCCTAAGGGCAGGGTTTGCTATCTTCATAGGAAAGGTTTTTTCTACAAAATCCCATGTTCCAGTTGTGATGCTGTTTATTGTGGGTAAACTGGGAAATCCGTCGCAACCCACATGCACGAAAATCATTTAGCGGTCAGAAGACGAGACCACCTATCCCAGGTCGCCATGAACACACTGGACACTGGGCATAAATTCACATGGGAGAGCACTCGGCTTGTGGGCACCTGCCCAATGAGAAAAGGCCGTTTATTCCTGGAAGTAATGCCTTCAGATGATGCATGCAACAATCAGCATATCGATTTATATGCCACATTCAACATCCTCAAACACAAATTCAAATGCGCATGGCCAACCATGGCGGGATGACAAACTGCGCTTAACGCGTATTGGCGCAAACATTGCGCAACCGTAGAATCTTCTGTTAGACACGGTTAAATAGTAAATTGTTCTTGTACACATCCCAAAGTTTGACGACGAGCTGGGGCACCAGTTTCGAAAAGTTACGCATTAAATTTTGCAACAGTATTAACCTGCCATTGCCAAAATATATGGACTTCCTAAAGTTCACGAAAGTGGCATCCCGCTTCGACCGATAGTCTCCTTAATCGGTGCACCAAGCTATAAGTTCACCAAGTGGCTAGTTCATCAGCTCAACCCACTTGCAAAGAACTCTGAATCCTCTATCCAAAGCGTGCTACAGTTTCTAAAGAAAATAAAAGACTTTTAAATTGCGAATGACGAAATAATGGTGTTATTTGACGTTATTTCTTTATTTACGTCTATCCCTCTGGACTTAGCGAGGACCTGTACTGCCGAATTCCTAAAGGCTTACCCTACCAATGTACGTGCGGACGTCTTCCTTGAACTCCTCGATATTTGCCATGAAAGAAACTTTTCATTTGCCGAGATATATTATCGACAACTAAATGGGGCATTATGGGGTCGCCAGTATCCGATGTTTTGGCGGAGGCCTTGATGCAAAAATTAGAGGCTACAGTTCTCCCCAGAGTTAACCTGATATTGTGGCTACGCTACGTGGACGATACATTCGGTATCGCCAAAAAGAGACCAACTTGAGCCACTTCACAAAAACCTGAACTCAACATTCCCAGGAATTTAATTCACCTTCGAAACAGAAGTCGATGAACGACTCTCGTTCTTAGATGTCCTCGTACATAGCAAGACAGCCGGGACACTACATACCTCAGTCTATCGTAAAGATGCATACTCCGAGGTCATTTTACATTTTAGGAGTAACCACCCCATGTCTCCCAAACGCAGCTCTGTTAACAGCTTGCTAAGTTGAGGAAAAACTCACTGTTCCGATGAAGAAACATAGCAAACAGAAATGAAATAACTTTTCAAAATATTTTCTCGAAATTGATATCCTCCTGACTTTGTCCGTCGATGCATGTGACGACAACAGTTCAAAAAAGGTATTTCCAGAGCTACGACCTTTAAGGCGTCAAAACCAACAAACTTGCGAATACACTCAATGTAAATAATGTAGCTGAGCTCATCAAAAGACAGCTCAATAAACACCATATGCAAATAGCGCACAAACCTACAACCACTTTGCGCACCCAGCTTGTACACCCTAAGGACAGGGTTGGCTATTTCAACAGAAAAGAAGTCGTCTACAAAATACCGTGTACCAGTTGTGTTGCACTCTATTGTGGCCAACCGGGAAATCTCTATCCACCCATTTACATGAACACCAGCTAGCGGTGAGGAGATGAGACCCCTTATCTCAGGTAGCCATGCACATACAGGACACAGGACACCTATTTGCATGGGAGGATGCCCACATCGTTGGCGCCTGCCCAACAAGGAAGGGCCGCGAATTACTGGAGGCAATGCACTCAGAAGAGACATGCATTAACAGGCATATCGATTTGAATGCCAATTACAAATTTCTCAAGGTCAAGTGGAAGTGAACACAGACACTATCGACCGGATAAATTAAAGCAATGAACGTCTATTGGCTCAAACTTTTGTCATCCATCGAATCTTTCGTTAGGGATTGTTTAAGGTAAACTGTTTTTTGTACAATTCCCATTTGTCTGAAGATGAACTTGGGTACCAGCATTGAAAATGTACATAATAAAGTTATTTTATCCCCAAAGAAATTAAACTTAATTATATTGTTATATATATGGTAATTTGGGGCTCACCGATCTGATCAGGGAACATGTGTGTCCCGCTGTGACTAGGAGCTCACTTTAGAGCCCTCGCAAGCAATCGCATAGCGACTTGTGCTATCTACGATGGTAAGGTATATAGGTATATATGACGTTCTCAGTAGGCCTCATAGTTCACAGCCAGTTTCATACTAGTCACCGACAAGGTCACTGGAAAACACCCATTTTTCTTTATGCTACTAGACCCTAATCTGGCGAATGGCATTAAGTTGTAGACCGTGGGCCCTGTGGTCGTCAAATTCAGGTAAAGCGTAATTTGCTATTGGATAAATTGTCGTCCACTTCATTAGCTGCATCTTCCAAATTCCTTCCTAATCCAGCGTAAGGCGTTTAAACGGCCACCCTGTGATCCTATCCATTCCTGGCGAACACTGCAGAACTTACTTGTTTTTTTTTCAAATAAACTACAGAATAGGACGATGAGTGCCAGTAATTCCTTGTCCTTCGTTGGTTCCCTGTCAGGTGGAGTGAAAGCCTCCGGCGGCTCTTCGCCAATTCTGTCGCAAAGGTTATCAACATTCACTCATTTTGTGCTTTCCTAACCTCCATGTTCTGTTTGCGCCTAAGCCCACCCTTTCTGATGATGTCATTGTCTTCAGTCCGTTTTCTACCGCGCATTTATTAGGTAGTGTGAGAGCGTTCGCGTAGGCACTCCCCATCGGTAGCCCCGCGCGCCTACCTAAAGAAAATAAGTAGACAACCAACAAGAACATAGTACAGGAGGAGCATTTATTTCTTCGCCTAACTGAACATCAATAGGGAGTTTTGACGGAAGTTATTAATGTATTAGACCCGGTCGTGAAAAACACGGCAGTCTCGGTGAGATAAGAACCCATAACAGCAATGGTAGGGCTTCGGTACAGCCCACGCTCTGAACACTTTAGTCTCACGGCCCCACCGGGAGCCGCGAGTTTAACCACACTGTGCCCCTAAACGGGCCGCGTGGTAGACGCGCTGGATTAACATGGGGGCCCAATCAGCGTGCGGCAGGCGTTATTATTAACTGTAAGGAGGTCCCATAACAAATGCCGAAAGTGGGGGGGGGCGCACACCCAACATGGGCACGCGTAGGTGCAGGCTCGTGCCGCACCCCGCTCTCCCAGTCCATGGGAGATTATCAATCTGCGCCCGACCCCGCCTCTGGCCTTCTAGACTATGTCGTGCCATGGAGCGCAGGCGAGTAAGGGAAGACAGAGTGCGGTAGATGCAGTGCATGTCTACTGGCACTTAAAACTAATTTGCGCACGTCACCGTCCTTGCAGCACCCTTCTGTGGAGCATACGGTGGACATCATTGGACTGCGATGGTCGAATTACTCGCACAGCCTACTGTAAGGTATGAAATTCACCAAGTCTGATATAGAAAAGTGATGACCAGGCAGGATTGCCTAAGAACTCAATCTAAAATCCACCAAATGACTACCAGATTTTGGCAGATTTGAATCATTCCTTTGACCCAGTTGTGAAAAACTAGGCAGACTCGGTGAGGGTGCGAAGAGAGAATGATGTCGGCACTGGGGACCTATCCTCAGAACATTCAGTGCATTCTTCACTATAATAAAACTTGTACGCTTATATTTATCACGACGCGTTAAGAGTGAGGACTTGTAAGGTCGCCAACTTAGGAGATAACACGGGCTTTCCCAGGACTGAGAGTCAATCTGCAATACCTCCTTCTTACGATTAACTATATTGCACTCTCTGGCACCTGAGATCGAGCTGCCCTCCGGAAACTCTGGTACGTTCTTCGGGAACCAGGTGGTGTGTGACATGCGCAGACGGACTGCCAACCTTTGTCAGACAATGCTTCCGAGCCCACCGGTGGTCGTACTGACTTTGTCTTGCCATCGGAGCAAGGTGAATGAGGGAGTGGGGAGTGTCGAACAAGTCAGCTTCAATTTAGACTAATTCTTGCGCAAGTGATCAGTACTGCATGCACTCCGTGGGTCATGCGGCAGACGGTGCGTCGTTTGCGACAGACTTTGCGACCTTGCTCATCTCACAGGAACCGGTGAGGCCTGACGGACTACCTGCAATGCCGGTTTCAGTTCAAATGCCACACAAAATGGTGGTAGTTGCCGAAAATTCCCCCTCCTCACCCCAATTGTTGTGGAAACTGAATGGGGTCATCGGCGAGTTCCCTTGATAAGCCACTTGGTAATCGGTTATGAGGTACAGCGTCAGCGTAAATTTGGAAAGTGACGGTTTTAGGTAGTCTTCCTCTTCACACTCCTAAACCGTTGGTTTATGAGTGCGATTCTTCTGCTCATCCATGTCCAAGAACACGCATTGCTGCTTTGCTTGGGTTTCTTTTGTATCCCTGCACCATATGTTACGGATCTTCACGGTACTGTCACTAAGATCTGAAACCAATGACTATTTCTAACCGGAGACTGCCTGCAACCGCCCTCGTAGTCAATTGAATTGGCTCGCTGAGAAACCAGTACTTATCTCAAAGTTATAAAAAAAATATTCTACTTCCATGGCCTTTTATAATTTCGGTTCTGTGTATTCACCGTACGGAAGATTTTTCAAGCCAATCCTATGACTGCAAGCGACGTGACCCATTGATTTTCGGATTTTCATTAAAAATCAATGTGTCGAAACACCGTGGAAAGCGCAGAATTTAAAGGTCTTTCGACTACAGAATTCACTTCTGTACGAATGTGAGGATTTCCTACTGGCGTTATGCTTTCTACAGCGATAGAAAGTCCTCCTGTTGTCTGGGCTATCCATCGATGAGTAATCCGCCTCGAGCATTGGAGTGTGGATAAATGTGTTCATTTTAAAAAGGTTATGTAATTCCAATCATCAGCCATCATGACACGCATTTTCACCCTACGTAGTATGCATATACGTTCTCAGAAAATAATGTCAAATTATGCTTTGGTGGTATAAAAAGACATTTTCTTAGCCATCGCATCTCACAACGTGCCTTCACAACGCAAAATGCTCCTTAATCAGCCGTATGGAAATGTGCGTGCGAGGCTGAATACTAGAATGTCTCAAAGTTTCACTTGCGTTAAAAATTAATTTAAAGCAAAATATTTCTATTCTTAAAATAACGATTTTAGTGAAGTCAATAGAGATTTTGATTTTGTTAGTGATCTCCAGGAAAATTCCCCCACCTTCTTTAACACCCCAAGAACCAGATGCCAGCTAAACCATCCTATTTTTGCAAGAAAGCTCAACTCGGGAATTGGAACGTTTGTCATCGAAATTCAGCATGCCACGAGCTAATAATTGACTTAATTATATTTGGCAAACATGTTTTTACTGAGGTCCCTTACTTAGTCGCTTACCTCTGAAGAGTGAGTTAACTATTTCCATAGTAATATGTGCGTTTAAGCGCATGCTCTAAGTAAATATACTCTGTCCAAACTCACTTTTTATACAACCCTTTAAGGCACAATGAGCATTGTTTAAATCGCTCATTCCTCAGACCGGAACTTAAGAATAAGTTCACAAATATCTCCTTAATCTGGTTGCAAGCTTCTTGAAAATACTCACTTTACCTTTAAAGATGTGGCTTAGGATGCTAATCACTTAAAAGGTCCGTGACGTTTGAAAAAATTACTAACCTGCGTCACTGTTCTGAACAGTTTATTCGTATCATAATTATTAGAATATTTGGCAACTCAGACGCCCTTTAAAATCTGCTACAACATTCGCGATCAGATCGGCACATAGTTCCCTTCCGGTATACAAAACGCGGTATTCAATAGGTTGAATGCATACTATCGTAAAATCATAAGCCATGATGTAATTTAAAACCTGCACTTTGGACTCTGCAATTAATCAAGAGCGTATGTACGCCTTCCTTTTGTAATTTTTAAACACCTTTGGTTGTTGATCGCTCGCAACTATGCAACCATCCTCAAGATCTCTACCTTAGAACTCTACGCCAAAGAGGACCTCTCATTTTTCTTTCTACAATCAGCCCAACCTAGCGAATCACTCCGATATTGCATTAACTACTGCTGATCACAGTTGACAGTAAAAGGAGGATCTTTAAGTCTAAACAAGCTGAACCCATGGTTACATCCTGATGACTTCGGTTGTGGAATGGAGGTAGCCATAAGGGAAAAGAGGTCACAAGTGACCATCCTAGTCTCCCTAGTCTTAAGATATAACAGAGTTTTAAAATCCAATTCGACGCATTTCACACTAGGTCACAAAGTTTTCGAATTTTTCATGGCAATGCACCCCTGGAACTTACTTTATATAGTCCCATTTAAACGCTTATCCGAAGGCTGTAGCTTTCGCTTTACTGCTTGATCGAAATGTTACTTGTATGCACTCGAACCTTATCAGCGTTTTATTGCGAATTCGCAGCGTATCAGAATCATTCTCGTACACTTTCGATACAGTAAATAAAATGCTGAGAGGTGGAAAAAGCTACGAAAGGCAGAAGGATTGGATGTTCCTATGGAACCTTTTTATAAACCTGAATATGCAGAGCAATGGGTATTTCGCTACTCATGCTGTCCGTTTAGGATGCAAAGTAAATTGTTTTAAACGTTTACTCGAGCTGGGTGAGTAGAGAGTTTCTTTGCTAAAAGTTACTGGCGCCATTCGAAGCAGCTTCCTAAACCAAAACCCTGAACCTCGGTCTGATTTATATAACATAAATCGTTCGATAATATTTGCTGCATGCGACAGTTGAGTCTATTTCAGCAAAACAACGGTCAATTTTTTTCAAAATCACGTGTGGTGCGGCATCGCACGGCCAACCATCTTACAATAAACACCTGTAAAATTAAGCTTCCTTGCATTCTACTGTGATCACAATCTTGTGGACAGCGAATTGGATCCATCCTAATATGGGGACTTTTTGGGTGTCCCACACGGATGCTATTTTGACATCAGATCCTGAGCATAGCCTATATTTTCTTCCAAACCTAGTACTCTGCTAAATTCCGGTTCATTATCGTACATGAATCAGGTAAATAACGGGAGGGACGTCCTTGTTTAACGACGATGCTAAAACTTCGCGACTGCTGCGTTTTTAAGGGATGCTAATATGTTGAATTAACTCGATGACCTCAAAGGTAAATCAAGCTCTGTTGTTTAGTATACGTGTATTGAACAATCCCAGTTTACAGTTTTCTTGTGGAAATAACCACACTGTCAGCCAAGGAATTAAGTTAGATGCATCTTCAAATCCAAAAGGGGTCACTTCGTCGACAGTGGAATACTTGCTTACAAATATTCAACACACACACACACCCGACAGTTCGACCGTCGATTTCGACGAGGTCCACAGTATGCTCCACGGAAGGGTCGTGCAGGAACGGTGACTTGCGCGTGAATTAGTTTTAAGTGATAGTAGCCTTGCGCTGCAGTTATCGCACTCTCTCCTCCTCCCCAACCTGAGCCCGGTGTCAAGACAGAGTCAAGAATACCGGAGGCGGGCGAGAATGCAGGTGGCTGGCGCGGCCGGAGACGCCCCTGGGCGTGCCACCACACCTGGCTCGGATCCCACAGAGTGGGAGTGACATAAAGGCCACATTAAGAAGGAGCCATTGCAGCCTGACTCTCAGTCCGCCAGTCAGCCACTCCACACAAAACACACATTGGACTGACAACGCGGTTCGAGTTATCCCATCAGTTGGCAACATTCCAAGCCACGGCTTTTAGCGCACCGTGATAGTTTCAAGCGCGTCAGATTGTTTATAGTGATGAAAATGCGCTGAGCTGTCGACCTCACTCTCTCCCCCACCCCCACAGTCAAAACGCTGTCCGAGCCGGTCAGTTGTGTGATGCGGAAGTGGGCGCAGCTGCTGGTGACCTCGTCTACGTGTACAACGTACACGACCTGGCCCCCCAAACACAAGCACCAGAATTTCACACAACAGGGGGGTTAAAGGATTTACATCTCATAAGGGTGAGATAGCCAGAGGTCACGTTAAGAAGGAGCCATCGCAGCCTGACTCTCAGACCACCGTCAGCAACTCCACACAACACACATTGGACTAACTGCGAGGTCTGAGTGTAATTGTCAGTTGGCAACCTTCCAACGGCGGCGGTTAACGTTACCGCACACTCTTCTCCTCCCCCACCTGCGCCCGGTCTCACGACACTGGCAAGAACACCGGAGATAAGAGAGGTCGCAGGTGGCTGGCGCGGCCGGAGCCATCCCTTGGCGTACCACCACACCTGACTCGGATCCCACAGAGTGGGAGTGCCATAAAAACCACATTAAGAAGGAGCCAATGCAGCCTGACTCTCAGTCCGCCAGTCAGCCACTCCACACAAAACACACATTTGGCTACATAACAGACATGGACAGACAACCAATTGCGGGAGATGGATGGTCACATAATTGTTGGATTGTGGCCGGCTAGGGGTGGCTGTTAGGGCTTCCTTTGTCGGAGGAAGGGGTATGAGATTAAATGCAACTGCAGTCGGTGAACTTTAATGGTCGTGGATGCGGATGGGGGCAGAGGTAATAACACCAATGTTGAGGTGTAAGGAGTTTCAGCTGTGGTTCGCTGTGCCAGGGGAAGGGTGGCGGACAGTGAGATTCTACATGGTCCAGCAAAGATAAGCGGCTGTTGTTAGGCTGTGGGCGCAAGTCAGTGAACCGGGCACGCAGGCCTTCGTAATGAGAGTCCAGATTGACATGGCGGTTGATGCTGATCGTGCTAGAGTGGGTTGTGTGGCTGACTAGCGGACTGAGAGCTCAGGCTGCCATGGCTCCTTCTTAATTTGGTCTTTAATGGCACTCCCACTCTGTGCGATCCGGAGCCAGGTGCGGTGGTTCGCCCAGGGGCGCAGCTCCACGCCACCCGCCACTCATATGCCCTCTTCCCATCCCCGGTCTTCTTTGACTGTGCCATGAGACCGAGCTCAATCGGAGGAGAAAGAGATAGTAGCGTGAGTGCTTCGCGCTGGAAAGGTTGCCAACTGACAATTGCACCTGTGACCTCACAGTGCTAGTCCAACGTCTGTTGTGATGAGAGTGGCTGACTGGTGGTCTGAGAGTCGGGCTGCGATGGCTCCTTCTTAACGTGACCTCTGGCTAGCTCACACATGTGAGAAGGTGTAAGCCGCTCGAAACGCCCTGTTGTGCGAAATCCTGGTGCTTGTGATGTGCTGCCAGGTCGTGTACGTAGCACACGTAGACGAGATAAACGAGCGGCTGCGCCTGCTTGCACTCAGACAGCGACCGCTCGGACGGTGGTCTGATTGTGCGGGTGAGGGAGAGTGAGCTCGGCGGACTCAGCGTATTTCTTCCTCACTATAAACAATCTGACGCGCTTGAAACTATCGTGGTGCGCTGTGCCGTGGCTTGGAAGGTTGCCAACTGACGGATAACTCGACCGCTTTCAGCCCAATGTGTGTTTTGTGTGGAGTGGCTGACTGGCGGACTGATAGTCAGGTTGGAATGGCTCCTTCTTAACTGTGCCTTTATGGCACTCCCACCCGTTGGATCCGAGCCAGGTGTGGTGGCACGCTCAGGGGCGGCTCCGGCCGCGCCAGCCACCTGCGTCATCTTCCCGCCTCCGGTCTTCTTGACTCTGTCATGACACCGGGTTCAGGTGGGAGGAGGAGAGAGTGCGGTAGCTGCAGCGCAAGGCTACTTCACTACTTAAAACTAATTCACGCGCAAGTCACCGTCCCTGCTTCACTTTCCCATGGAGCATTGGACATCGTCGGACTACGACGGTCGAACTGTCGGGGTTGCTAT